>CM022704.1:65612390-65689849 GCA_012295165.1 Asparagus setaceus
GTGAAACACGTCGCTGAAAAGCAGATATTCCCTTTGTTGGGACAAACCCGGCGGATAAAGCGGTGCAGCTAAACTAGAGCGAAAATAGTAAAGTTGAACACAGATTTACGTGGAAAACTATCTAAATAAATTTGGGGTAAAAACCACGGGCAAGAATAAAAGAATCCACTATGAGGAAAATTTTAGAGTTACAATCTCTCATTACAAGGAGAAACTCTCTCTATTTTTCTCTCACTCTCCCTCTCTCTCCCTCCCTTTTTTTCTCTCTTAATTTGGAGACACTAGGATTCTGGGATGATCTCAACTTAACGCTGAGGGGGGCTATATATAGGAGATTTTACGGTAGGTGGCCACTGTTACCACAGTTTTTTGCTACAGTAATGGTAGGTGAGTCTGCGGTTGGTGGGTACTGTAGCGGGTAGGTGGTACTGTAGCTATTGCGGCTTTTCAACAATCTCCCACTTGAAAATTTAATTGAGTATCAATCATATCTTCACACCATTCTTTCTGTCTTGCCATCTTCATATTACTTACGTCTCCATCAGGCCACAGGAAGATCTGCACCAAATAAATTTATCAGTATTAACTGTCTTTGTCAAAAATTTTGCTAGGTTGTCTTTAGTGTGAATTTTCTGCATATCCACTGTTCCTTCTTCCACTTTCTCACGAACGAAGTGGTACTAAACTCGAATGTGTTTGGTCTTTGAATGAAAGGCTGGATTTCTTGCCAAATGCAAAGCACTATGATTGTCACAAAAGAAAGAAATCTTCTTTTATTCATGACTGGGTTCTTCCAACACCATCTTCAGCCATATCGCCTCTTTACTAGCTTGTGTAGCTGCTACATATTCTGTTTCTGTTGTTGAAGTAGCCACAGGCATTGCGGTTTAAAACACAGCTTACATCTCCGCCAGCAAGTGCAAACACATAACCTGTGGTGGATTTGCTATTATCACGATCACCTGCATAATCAGAATCAACATATCCATCGACAATAAAATCAGATCCCCCATAACATAATGCAACATCTGAGGTCCACTTAATGTATCTTAGGACCCTCTTTACAGCATTTCAATGCTCTTTATCAGGATTCGCCATGTATCGACTAACTACTCCCACTGCTTGTGCAATGTCTGGTCTTGTACAAATCATAGCGAACATTAAACTTCCCACTGTTCGCGGTAAAAGTCGGGATGATTATCATTGATTTGAATTTGCTTACAGCTTCTTTGGCCTACAACAAAATTCAAAAGAAATGCCTTTTATTTTAAGGCGTACAATGAAAATCAAAAAAGATTACAACTTTTATCATTTTGAACAAACACGAGGATCTCTATTTTACGGGATCCTCGCTTGCGTGGGTTCTTTGCCTGTGCCGGGGACTTATTGTGTCCGTGGACCACCGCGCAATTCCGATCGGTAGGGCAGGGTTACGGAACTACTGAGGCGTGAAGGGGCTCGTTTCACGAAGAAGCGAAGCGCTGAGGGATCACACTCCGCGAAGGAGAGGATCGCTGCGGATCTCACTCCGCGAAGGAGAGGATCGGCGGGCGGGTGAGATCTACCGGGAGAAATCCTGCGCTATCCCTTAGATTAAGACGAAGCTTAACCTAGAGGGTATCTGTAGTTCGACCCGAATTCAATTACCTTCCGCTTGAATATCTGACGTCGACTGGGTTTATGCTCGCCGGTGCTCGGAACTATGCGTCGACGGCTCGTAGATCTCGCAAGAGCTCTTCAAGAATATCCGAAAATCCGACCAAAGTCCCGCCAGAAGTCCAAAAAATATTCCCCTTGAACCAACAAGACCCCCCCTATTTATACAATAGGGGGGGTGCATCGGCCGGCTCGGCCACTTGGCCGAGCCACCTCGGCCAAGTTGGCCGAGGTGGCTCGGCCATGGTGGCCGACCTCCTCGGCACACTTGGCAAGTGGCTCCGGCCATGGGGGTGCATCGGCCGGCTCGGCCACTTGGCCGAGCCACCTCGGCCAAGTTGGCCGAGGTGGCTCGGCCATGGTGGCCGAGCCTCCTCGGCCACTTGGCGAGGCACCTCGGCAAGTTGGTAGGGTGGCTCGACCATGGTGGCCGAGCCTCCTCGGCCACTTGGCGAGGCACCTCGGCAAGTTGGTAGAGGTGGCTCGACCATTGTGGTAGAGCCACTTCGACCACTTGGCGGGGTAACTTCGACCAAGTTGGTAGAAGGCGCCATTCGCCGTTTTTCGCCGTTTCGTCATTTTCCTGACTCTTGGCTTTCTCCGGACTTAGGTTCCGTCTGTATTTGGTTCCGAGACTAACTCTTGGTTTGTTCCGGTTCAGCGATCTGAGATCCGATCGTTGTTCAAGTCGGTTTAAACCGTGCTTGTGGCCGTGGGGTTAGCGTCTTAACGATTCGCTTTGGCGTCCGTATCATTCGATGGGTTGTCATTCGCCGACTCCCGTCCGCGAGTTGGTTTGGGGCTCTTGTAAGTATTTTTCCGCCTCTGATACCCCTCCAAAGTGTTTCAGTCTCGTCCTTCTACAAGCGAGCACGGAATACTTTGAATCTGATAGTTCCGGCCTTGATTGGTGAGGGTCCCAAAGATAGCTTCAAGCCTTGATTCTTTGAGATCATCCGGTTCTTTGTAGGATTTACGATAAGATCCGCAGTCTTTGCATTTATTGTCGACCGCTTTGTGAAATCTTGATTGGTGGTGGTGAGTTTTGTTTGTAACTCGTGTCGGTTGGTTGTTGTTTGACTAACCATCAGACTTTTGGACTTCTCCGTATGTCGGCGAACTCCTTATTGGCGACACGTTGGCTGTGTCGAATACCTGGAACTTCATAACTCTCACTCGGCTAATTCTTCCATCATCACGTGTGTTGTTGGTTTAGCCACAGCGGGAGGATATGATTATCCACCGTGGGAGAAGTTTCTTCGGGACTGAACACATTGTCCGACGTCCACATGACTTTCACTCCTCGTCAGGTTATTCCTCTCTTGGAGATTATGGTGGAGGAAATTAAGGGTTACCGAAGTTATCCTTAAGAATATGGGTTTATTCTCCGGGAACTCCTCGTTGACAATTTGGAAGCGGTTTATACTCGTAATCCTAGTTGGAGTAGGATTGGTCGGCGTTGATCGTCGATGCCATCCAGACGATCGAGTTATCCTAAGAATATTTCTTGTGAAAATATTCTTCCTGAACTTTTCAAAAATTAGGAAACAGCTTATACCGTAATCCTAGTTGGAGTAGGATTGGTCGACGCTGATCGGCCGATGTCATCCGCACGATCGAAGTTATCCTAAGAATATTTCTTGTGAAAATATTCTTCCTGAACTTTTCAAAAATTAGGAAACAGCTTATACCGTAATCCTAGTTGAGTAGGATTGGTCGACGCTGATCGGCCGATGTCATCCGCACGATCGAAGTTATCCTAAGAATATTTCTTGTGAAAATATTCTTCCGAGAACTTCTCGACAAATTAGGAAACAGTTTATACTCGTAATCCTAGTTGGAGTAGGATTGGTCGACGCGTTGATCGGCGTCGATGGGGGCCTTTGCGAGGTGTTATTCTGCCGCATAAATCTTCATAATCCTTCCAAACTTGGCGGAGGGAGTAGGATGCCAATCAACGGACTGATTTGGCACTATTTTGACATCCGGATAAGGTTCCAATTAGGACTCTTAATTAGGGGCTGATTAGAGTCCTAATTGGAATTGATTTGGGCCCCAATTAGAATTCCTACTTCTTGCCAAATAGGAGTCCTTGTTCAAAGAGGATTGTGTTCATATGGGGTTGTTATAAATACCCATAATCCCTCCTTTTCTCTGACATAGGCCGGCCCCCCCCTCTTGTTCTTTTTGTCTTGTTTTCATCTCGCTTCTCGCGCCGTCTCGTCTCTTTTGATCAACGAGGTATGTGTACAAGGGTTTTGTAAATTCTTTTTCTTCTTTTCTTCCCCTTTTTTTTGTGCGTATAGGCGACGCCGACCACAAGGGGAGAAGGACGTCGACGAGTGGCGTGGCACGCGTCGCAAGGGCGACGGTGAAGGGCAAGATTCGCTGATGCCGGCGCTGCTGCCGGGCCATTGGCCGCCAACATGGGCTTAATAGGTCGGCGCCATTGCTGGCGGGCGCCAATACATGTCGGGCGCTGGTTGCTTGGTTCGGTCGCTTGGTTGTGTTGCGACGTCGGACCATGTCGTCCGTTCGGTGCTCCGGTTGTGGCCAATGAGCCGCGACCTGACCAAACGGGACTTCTGTTGTATTTATGTATCTGACTTTTTTTTGTTGTATTTTTGCAGCTTTCGATGTCGTCGCGAAGATCCCATGTTCCGAGGAGTCGATCAACTCGCGCGTCACGTGAATACACACCTCCTTCTTTCGGTGGTGCGCCAGTGTTATCATCTTCTCGTATATGCACGTTGTATCCCCGCTTCGCTCTCCTTTGTGAGGCGATTGGGAAGAGCTGAAATCCTCCTTTGTGGGGACCGACGCTTCAGATTGTGTACACTCATTATGACCCCGCTTCGCTCTCCTTTGTGAGGCGATTGGGAAGAGCCGAGATTCTCCTTCGTGAGGATTGGGGCTTCAAAGATCACCCGTCTCGATATCTTTAACGGGAGCGATTTCATATCGTACCCTTGCTCTGTAGAACGAAATATATTGCCGCTTTGTTTACGCGACTATATTTATCGTTCTCCGGGTATTCGATACGGGTGGAATCGTCATACCCGTTATAAGGTCGTGACTCAATCTATGTAAGATGAATTCAACGCCTTTTACTAGCGAATATTTTCGATTTGGTTGATTATTCCTCGGAGCTTTTCCAATTTTACGCTGTTGATGGACGCCATAGTGACTATTATTCCATGTGTGATGATCCGCGATTTTTATCTCGCCTCGATTTGCATCAAGACATCAGCGAGACGATTCAGTCAGATTTGAGGGGAGTTCCGCATTCTCCGACGATTGGTCACCGATCGCCACTCGTAAAGACACCAGCTCCATCAACCTTTGCGAAAAATAGATTACTGTTGGTGACTTCGGTTAAGGATCGGATCTGACTCTTATCGAGTGAGAGGTGGTTGAACAAAGACGACGGAGGCCCTTGTATATTCCGGATAGCCGATATGAGATATGGGTTATCCGTGGCTCGAGCCATTGTTGATGATCTCGCCCATCACGGAGGGAAGCTTGGTACCAAAGAGGCTGCGGGTAGGCGGGGTTTCCTCATATGTAGCTGCTCATACGGGCTCGCGTTTAGAGGCATGGCGCGATGCTGCGTGTTTTCTTGGGCTCGAAGTCGGATCACGAAGACAGCGCCCGATCAGCTTCGGGCTGTTGTTCTTTGAAACATATTCTTCCTAAGCCACATCAAACTGATATCGTGGCGAGTCGCGGAGAAGGATATCTTGCTTTCGGGGAGAGCTCCATCTTGAGGAAGATAGGATGGCGGTTTGGGCTGGCCAAGGCCAACAAGGAAGAAGCCCTCACCGTTGCGTCTAGGGAGCTCGATCTGTCGAAGCAGAAATTGGCTGAGTTCGAGGAGGCAACCACGAAAACATTGAACACCGATGAGGAGTCCTTCAGGGCCGAGTTGCAGGAAGAACTCCACCAGGCTTACAATGGTGAAGTGTCTCAGCTTGAACAGCAAATCCTTTGTCATAGACTTGATGTTTAAGCAGTTGTAGTTCCTTCTATATTTACTTCAAATGAATAAGATCCATTCCCTTCATTGTTTATTATGATTCTTTTACTTCGTTAGAAATAATTAACCATAATACTTATAGGATTTTTGGCAAACCCTCGACCATCAGGGTTTGACTAGCCTTTACCAACTACCGCTTGAGTTGGGCTAGCGTCGCGGATTATCACGGATCCGTTCATGCGTGGCGTTGTGCTAAAAGAATAAAACTCTCTTAGACTTAATGCTACGATATTGAATCGTAGGCTTCATACTCTTTACCGCAAGAGACCACCCGACAGCAGCGTTACCGTGACTCATCCTTCTTAGGCGGGATGAAATACCCGAGAATCGAACTCACGGTGTCTTCTTCAATCGAAAAGACTAAACCGCAACGCTGCGGTGAGGCGCTGGCTTTATCCCTTCTTAGGCTTGGGATAAAATACCCCAAGACTAACCTTGGTGTCTTCTTCAATCGGAGAAAGACTAAACCGCAACGCTGTGAGGCGCTGGCTTTATCCCTTCTTAGGCCGGGATAAAATGCCCCAAGGCGAACCTTGGTGTCTTCTTCAATCGGAAAAAGACTAAACCGGCAGCGTGTGGCGTTGGCTTTATCCTTCTTAGGCTTGGGATAGAATACCCGAATCGGACTCGGTGTCTTCTTCAATCGAAAAGACTAAACCGGCAGCGTGTGGCGTTGGCTTTATCCCTTCTTAGGCGGGATAAAATGCCCCAAGGCGAACCTTGGTGTCTTCTTCAATCGGAAAAAGACTAAGCGTGTGAAGCGTTGGCTTTATCCTTCTTAGGCTTGGGATAGAATGCCCGAATCAAACTCTGGTGTCTTCTTCAATCGGAGAAAGACTAAACCGCAACGCTGTGAGGCGCTGGCTTTATCCTTCTTAGGCGGGATAAAATACCCCAAGACGAACCTTGGTGTCTTCTTTTGACCGGAGAATGACTGAACCGGAATAAGATTGATTGAGGTGGGAAAGGAAGAATGTATTCTATTTCCCGAAGGTGGAGAGGAAGGAGGATCTTGTCTCCTATCTCCGGGTAAAGGATGAACAAGAGAGGAAGGTTTTGTGTCCTATCTCTTGAAAGTGGAGAGGAAGGTTTTGTGTCCTATCTCCGGAAGCTCACGAATAAGAGAGGAAGGTTTTGTATCCTATCTCTTACTGATGGAGAGGAAGGAGGATCTTGTCTCCTATCTCCGGGTGCTGGAAAGGAAGGATTTTTGTCCTGTTTCCAGTGAAAGAGACTAAAAATGGGATCTCCATTTTGAGAATCTTGAAGGATGAAACTAAGAGTGGGATCTCCACTCCGAGAATCTAAGACAAGAGAGGAAGAATGTATTCTATCTCTTGCTTCTGAAGAGGAAGGATGTGTCCTATCTCCAGGTGAATGTGGGAAAGGAAGAATGTATTCTATTTCCCGATGAGAAACTAAGAGTGGGGGCTCCACTCCGAGAATCTTGGAAGGGTACGGATAGCTTTCACTTTTATAGGATTGCTAACCAGAATTTGAAAGTGGACCTCTCGTTCATGGAAGGAATCGAGAGGACTTCTTTGGTGGTTGGACCGGGGAGATTTTAGTGGGCCCGTCAATGAATTTGATCGGTGAGAGAATTTTGGAGGAAAACACAATAATTTAGGGTTATCCTCATGAAAATGAGTGAGGTATTCTCACGAGGAACTTCCCATCAAAATGGGTTATCTGAATGTATTAAGGATAATACTTTTGAAACTTCCATTTATCGGCATTAATTGCGGTCGCCGTCTATTATGATAAAGGCGATATGCAGTTGAATAAAGCTGTGTCTATTATGAAGCGGTCCTTCCCATTTGGGTTGAATTTACCTTTCTTCTTGGAGTTGAGAATTATCGGCCGTCGGCGGCGAGGGCGAGATCTCCTCCTTAAAGGTTCTGTCGAACTTTCTTGTTGAAAGCCCTTGACATTCTAGCTTGATAGAACTCAATGCATTGTTGAGCCTCAAAGCTTCTCATCTAACATCTCAAGCTCTTGAGGCGTTTTGATGTTGTTCTTGGTCGTCATCTGTTGAAGAGGCGTCGCGGTAACGAATCTGGATTTCCAGCGGGAGCTTCACGTAAACCCGAGGAGTGCGAGGTGCGCTCGGTTGGCGTGCGTACCGTTGTGCGATATGCGAGTGCTTCTCGAGTTTATCATCGGTCTCGCTTGTTATTCTTCACAAGCCGACAAAATCTTGATAATCGTTTTGTTGAGCGCCTCGGCTAATCCATTTCTTCTTTGGATTATAAGTTTGTCGTGAGGCGTCTTGTATCTTGAACTTTTAGCAAAACGATGAAGGAATTCGATGAATTGGGGACCGTTGTCATGCACGATCCGTCTTGGGACACCATGTCGATAGATGACATGGTGTTTGATAAATTTAATGATGGTACTCGCCTTGACTTCTTTTAGCGGGATTGCTTGCCCACTTGGAGAAGTAATCGGTGATCGCTAGAATAAACCGATGCCTTTGACCGGCGGAGGAAAATGGGACCTCGGCGTCCATTCCCCATGTCTCGAATGGCGAGGATGTGGCGAAGGATGCAAGCGCTACGGAGGTGATGCATATAATTAGTGAATTTGACATGCGTGGCATTTTCGGCGTGCTTCGGCTGCGTCATTAATCATTGTGGGCCAAAGTAGCCCATTCTCGATTCGATCGTAGAGTTTGGGACCGGTGGTGTGCACCACATTCACCTTCGTGTGCTTCAGAAGGACCTCTTACGCCTCTTTGTTTGAGGCATCGAGTAAAGACCATCGTACCCGGCGATATAGCATCACGGGTCTGTGTAAGTAAAAGAATCTGGAGCTCTTGGCGGATTGACTCTCTCTCCTTCACATCTTAGAATGCCATGTAAAGGCATGTCGATGATAGGAAGCGCCAATCTCGGGCTCCACCAGAATCTTGGAAGGGTAATGATAGCTTTCACTTTTATAGGATTGCAACTGAATTTGAAGTGGACCCTCGCTCATGGAAGGAATCGAGGGGACTTTGCCGGTGGTTGGACCAGGAGATTTTAGTGGGCCCACGCCAATGAATTTGATCGGTGAGAGAATTTTGGAGGAAAACACAATAATTTAGGGTTATCCTCATGAAAATGAGTGAGGTATTCTCTGAGAAATTTCCCATCAAAATGGGTTATCTGAATGTATTAAGGATAATACTTTTGAAACTTCCATTTATCGGCATTAATTGCCGTCGCCGTCTGTGTGATAAAGGCGATATGCACCGTTTGAATAAAGCTGTGTCTATTATGAAGCGGTCCTTCCCATTTGGGTTCAATTTACCTTTCTTCTTGGAGTTGAGAATTATCGGCCGTCGGCGGCGAGGACGAGATCTCCCTCCTTAAAGGTTCTCTGTCGAACTTTCTTGTTGAAAGCCCTTGACATTCTAGCTTGATAGAACTCAATGCATTGTTGAGCCTCCAAGCTTCTCATCTAACATCTCAAGCTCTTGAGGCGTTTTGATGTTGTTCTTGGTCGTCATCTGTTGAAAGGCGTCGCGAAGTGGCGAATCTGGATTTCCAACGGAGAACCGCCACACCCGTGAAACTGGAGTACGGGTCGCCTCCGCTGGCGGCGCATCGCAGCGATATGCCCGTAGTAAGCCCGAAGTTTATCATCCCAGCCTCGCTTGTTATTCTTCACAAGCTTGACAAAATCTTGATAATCGTTTTGTTGAGCGCCTCGGCTAATCCATTTCTTCTTTGGATTATAAGAACATCGGCGAGGCGTCTTGTATCTTGAACTTTTCGCAAAACCTGATGAAGGAATTGCTGATGAATTGGGGACCGTTGTCATGCACGATCCGTCTTGGGACACCATGTCGATAGATGACATGGTGTTTGATAAATTTAATGATGGTACTCGCCTTGACTTCTTTTAGCGGGATTGCTTCTGCCCACTTGGAGAAGTAATCGGTGATCGCTAGAATAAACCGATCGCCTTTGACCGACGGAGGAAAAATGGGACCTACGACGTCCATTCCCCATGTCTCGAATGGCCAGGATGTGGCCGAAGGATGCAACTGCTCAGGAGGCTGATGCATATAATTCGCGTGAATTTGACACGCGTGGCATTTTCGAGCGTACTCGACTGCGTCATTAATCATTGTGGGCCAAAAGTAGCCCATTCTCCTGATTCGATCGTAGAGTTTGGGACCAGGCTGGTGTGCACCACATTCACCTTCGTGTGCTTCCCGAAGGACCTCTTCTGCCTCTTTGTTTGAGAGGCATCGAGTAAAGACCATCGTACCCGGCGATATAGCATCACGGGTCTGTGTAAGTAAAGAATCTTGGAGCTCTTCGCCGGATTGACTCTCTCTCCTTCACGTCTTCCGGCAGAATGCCATGTAAGACGTAATCGATGATAGGAAAGCGCCAATCTCGAGGCTCCAACTTGGTTTGGGTTGTATATACTTCTTTGGTAACTACCCCCTTATCTTCTTGTGCCTCTTCGTATAATGGTACAAAGAGTTGGTGAGTCCTGACCGTAACTAGTTGCTCGGTCTCGGAAGGTTGTGCCGGCTGACTACGCCGCCCGGTGCATCCGCATAAAGCGTTTTGGGTAGCGGGATATATTCGATGAAGAATTCTTCAATGAGTCCGCCATTTCAATAGCTATCGATGATAGGGGATTAGATCAGTTCGACCGTAGTCACCACGAACTGCTTAACTATCAATTGCGAATCGCCGTGCGGCGAGATACTCGACCCCGGCTCCTTGGCGAAACTAAGCGATAAGTAGCGCGTATATTACGGCTCGTTATTGGAACAAGGTTGGTGGCGAATAAGCACGGGCATGACATGATTCCCGAAACTAAGGCGGCGCCGACTCGTGAAATCTTAGAACATCAGGAGCACTTGCTACATTAGTAGCTCGAAGCTCGTCAAATACAATCGCCATATTTGTTGGTGCGATGTAGTGTTAACCGTGGGCTTCATCGGAAGATCATCATATAGCTCAATGCGTCCGTTGTGGTGCGACCAAGAGATCGCAAATGCTTGTCCTTTGGTGACCTGGCTGTTTGAAGTGTAAGTCATATTGGGACAAGAGTAAGGCCATTTAAGCCAAACCAACTCATTGAGGCGGTGGGTCATAAATATTCGGACCGGTTCGTTAGAGATAACATAAATCGTCACGTCCGACCAAATAGTCGCATTTTACGATCGCGAATACTAATGCAAGGCAACGCTTCGACCATTGGATCTGAGAGACTTCGCCGACTAATGTTGGCTCGGGTAATACTTGCCGTGTGCCGCCGTCGTCGTCTGCTTGAGTAAAGCGCTTAACGAGTGATCCGTTGCCTTGGCGTAGATCGAAATGGTTTTGCGGTGCAGCGAGAACGGGAGGTTTAGCGAATCTGATTTGATCTCTTCAAGCGGCTACGGCGGCGTCGTCCCAAATAAGCGACCGCCCTTTTGTTTAACAGAAAATGGTTGGCACTTCGGATAGGTTCGATATGAACCGTCGGATGTCGCCAATCGCCCTTGTAACCCTCTGAGTTCTCGGATTTCGGAGGTTGCAACTCTTGAATACCTTCACTTAGTCGGGATCGGCGTGAATTCCTTTGTCGGTGGCGACAAAGCCGAAAGGCTGCCCTGGACATCAAGGAAGGATTTGGCGGGGTTCATCTTTAGTTGATGAGTCGCATGAGTTCAAATACCATTCTAAGATCTTTGATGTGATTTCCTTTGTTCGGCTTTTCACCACCAAATTAGTCGGCATTAGGCGTTTTCCGTAGATGATCTGGAAAATTTTAGTCATCGCTTCGTTGATATGTGGCGCGGCATTTTTAGGCGAGCGGCATGGCCGTGTAATATATGCGGATGGGTATTACGAGCGGCTGTGTCGCGTCATCGGGGTGCATCTTGATTTGGTTGTACCGAAAAGCCATCCATAAAGGACATCCTCTCGAATCCATGTATTGTCAACTATGGCGTCGGTGATTGGTGAGAAATCATCCTTTGGGCAGCGGCGTTGGTCTCTGTAGTCAACCGCAGTCCTAATCGAACCATTCTTCTTCATGGCCGGGACTATATTAGCCACAATCCGGATGTTGAATTTCCTCGATGAACCCGATTCTATGAGTTTCTTCACTTAGTCTCACGATTGCACGTAAGATTTGTGGGCGATTCTTTGATTGATTGGCGGGTTTGACATCCACTTTGATGTTGAGGTGATGGGTAGCCATTAGGGTAGAGTCACATGTCCTCATAACTCCAAGCAAACGTCGATGTATTCCGATTAGGGCAATCAGCTCTTCCTTCTCTTAGAGGAAGACTATTCGGGCGTTTATGAGCTTAGGATGCTCCTCATCACCCATGTTAACTTTGGACTACCTGCGTCCTTAGTGGGGGTTCTCTTTGTTGAATCTATCCCAAAGCTGCTCTGAGTTGATGGATCCATGGGTCTTCCCATGTTGGCATATCCTCATCACTCTCAATAGTAGCGGATCGAGTGGTCATATTTGACATCAAAGCTTTGAAAGCTTCTCGAGTGTCGAGAATCCCAAGCCAGAAGAATCGGGCGAGTATCGTCTTCTTACGTCGGTAAATGGTGTCGATCAACCACGAGCATTCATCTTACGAGGAGGATTCATATCCCAATCCTCGTCTAAATCGCGTAGTAGTCATCGGCTTCCTTTTGGGACATATGCAGCTTTAGGAGGGATTCGAGGACCTCGTCAGAAACATAGACCTTCCCTCGTGTCAAGTCGTACCCCACTTCTTCATGATACCCGGTGTTTGGGACTATATCGCATGTGTGGAGGATAGGCCCATCGTTATCCTCTTCTTCTTCTAAGGCGATTGGCGTTAGCCTGCATCTCCTTTTAGTAAACCAAGTCTTTTTCAATACTGATCTTTGCGGGATGGCGAGTGTTGTCCCAAAGGAGTCTCGGAATTGCTTTTGTATAATGCAAGATGGCCGAGGTTGGTAGGTGCAACTCAGTTGTTATATAAACTGTCATCGCATCATTCAAAGGCGAGGGTACTCTAAATCGTCATTTATTGCTTTATCGGCAATTTGCCAATTACAATGTTCATCGGCGATTCTTCATCGTCAAGATTGATTACAAGGGGTACAATGTTATTTAAAACAAATCCTCGCTATAATCAAGCGGGCTTGATGTCGGCTTCTTCGCGTATCCGTGCCTTGGGCGATGATTCAATTCCGGACTCATTAAGTAAAGGAGAATCGTGAAATAATTTTCCATCCCTTAAGCGGTACATTTGTCGACCACCGTCTTGACCTCATTATTTGTGTCTACATACTTGAGATAGCGATGAAGAAGTAGATGGGACTATAGCGTTATTGTGGATCGAGTCGACCCAAAATAGGAAGTCTCGTCAATCACATAGCGGTGACTTGGACTTTAAGTCCCCATTTGGCACTAATCCGGATTTTACCAAGTGGGCGGGACCCCGGTGTTAAATCCGTAAATCATTAATGCCGATTGATGCGGTTTACTAGCGAGGATTCCAAGATGATACATGGCCTTGAGGCATGATGCTCTGTGGAACCGGATCGACTTGGATCGGTTGACTTCGCTAGAACCAATACGGTGAAGTATAGCGGCCTATCGTGCTTGGAATTCTTGATGCATATCCTCCTTTGTAAAGGTGATCACGGGGTAAGTGTTTGCCGCAGGTTGCATTGTTAGGCGATTCTTCCGGTTCGGCGATGGCGAAACACCTCGAGTCGGCCGAGCTTCTTGTAGAGCTTCGGGTTTCCTTTGATAATCGAACAACTTCGTAAGAGTTATCTGGTGGGATGTTTGCGGGTCATAACATCGAAGTGATCGAGGAGAATTGATGTTCGGTCTATCCCTTACAATGGCGATTGAATCGAGATTGCCGGGAATTGTGCTTCTGGACTGTGGTTGCTTCTCCTTTGCTTGGTTTGTCTTCTCTTTGGCGGCCGTCTGGCTGTTGTACTTTCTCTCCTCGGTGAGAGGCTGTGGCTACCGGTTCGGATAGCGTCTTCGCATTCGGGTTTGGAATCTCCGGATACTTGTAGTTGTATTAAATTGCCCACTCCTTGTGGCAAAGACTTCATGCTCACCCTCAGAAAATTGGAAGGTTACCACTTCTTCATCGTCCTTTTGGAATTGAGGCGGCTTGGCATAATTGCCTTTTCCTTGGATTTCCTTTTGGCGAAGGCGGTCCAGCGATCGTCTTCCAACAAGTCGAGGTGGACCCAAGGATTTCTCCGTTCTTGAGTGGTGTGTGGTGCGAGTCCCTTCTCCGTGCCCGTGAGGATCCTCATTCACCATCTTCATTCCTACCTTCACAATGGGGTCGGTTGAAACCAATCCAAAGGCTGTTCGAAGTTTATAGAGGCGCATTAGCCCCCACCTTCTTCTCTTTAGAAGGTTTTGGAGTGATGACTCCACATCGATCAAGGCTTGAATCTTGTCCACGAGATGGTATGAATTTAGTAGGATGATGTCTGTGATAGTAGCGATGTTAGGATCTGTAACTTTGTTTGCCTCCTCTTGGTTTACAATTGGGGGCAGCGGATTTTGTTGTTTTCGAGAGGTATTTGAAAATGCGGGAACTTCCTCATCTTTGAGCGAGTAAGTCTTGGGAAATCTCGAACTAGAAGGTTTTGATTGAGTTTCTTTGGCGCCATTGATTGCGATTCTTTGTGGCGCCATGGCTATTGCGGCTGTTGTTGTAGTTGCGATTCGAAGGTTTGATTGGCGTCCTGAGACTTTCTTTGGCGCCTTACCTGTGGCGTGGCACAAAATTACATTTGTTAGGTAATGCATGCGTAGGTTAGCCTCTTTACGCTTTCTTCCTTTTAAGGAACCTTCGGCTTGCTCTCGCGAACTTTCAAGTCCTTCCGTTACGGATGGTGCCGTCCCCATTGCTTGAACACGTCTATCGATAAATTCTTGTGGCAGTGCGGAGGATGAATTCCTGTTATTGGATCCGTGATTCATTGCCTTATTGCGAATCGTTTAACAAAGATATCCACGGTTTCTCCATTCTTACGCTTTTAAATGAGTAATGTTCCAATGGATACCTCGGTATCGTCATCAAAGAAGTTGGAAAGAAAGGACTCCATATCGTCCCGTATTGATGCTCCCCTGTTTAAGGCGGTACCCGATCGATACTGACTCGAAGGGTGCAATAATGGCCAGAACCATGAGGCTCATTGCGAAATAACAGAAGTGCGACTTGAAGTAAATCAAGTGTTGCGGGAACCCTTACCATCAAGCGGTGTAAAGTTTATTAAGTTAAACTTTGAAGGGTATGGGATTGATTCCCACCCCGGGTATGGGCAAGGGATACGTCGTCTTCTTCACCTCTTGGTAGGAAATCAGCGAGTTAATTTTGCTCTCGAGGTCTTTAATCTTCTGTTCTCATGAACAGCGGCGTCGGTTCGGGGAGGGTTATCATCTTACGGTGCTTCCTCGATGCGAGTATTTGTCATCTTGATCAACGTCGATGTGTTGACTTGATTCCCCTCGATGCTTTGTTAAAGCTTGGATCATTGGTCATGCATTTCTCTCATCGTGCGCATGCAACTCTCTAATTTGAAGTTTTCCGTTGCTTATTCAGCGCCGTCCGACATCTTGGCCACGATGCATGCGATCATAAGCGCCGGTTGTCCGTCACTAGAAGGCTGTATTGTCGGATGCCATTGCCGAGCCGTCGATACTTCATCCTCAAGGTAGCCCTCTCAAGAGCTTGTCGTGGTGGACCGTCGAATAGTCGGGACCATAAGCGAGTTAGCAGTTGCGTCTTGTTGAGAATAGCCCTTGGCGATGGTTCTTTGCCAGTCATATTATTAGTGACCTCTGGCAATTCATCCTCTCGGGATGCCATCCTTCTGCGGAATCTCCTTGACCTAGGTCTCGGCATCTCCGTGGTGAGTCTCTGGAAGACTGACACCCTTTCTGGAGCTTCTTGACGGCAATTGCATTCCGAGAGCACCGTCTTGATGAGCTTGGAACACAAGCATGGCTGCGTCAATTTAGGGGAATTCATTCGAGATTTTCGCACTCTTGCACGGTAGTATAGCTCGCCGGTGTGTGCACCGAACAACTGGCCAGATGTTGGCGTGATCTCTCGGGTATAACGTTCTCATCATCAGACGAGAGCATCTCCTTCCGAGAATGACCAAAACTACCGAAAGTAACTCGCCTTGACTTCCGCTTATGTGAGCGTGAAGTTTCAGGGACTCTCGGACTTCGATTTTTAATCCGGTTGGTGGGGTTGCAGGAATCTCCCGTCCTTTATGGAACGGGTGCAGCCTCCTATATGAGGAGTGACCCGTGATCCCTTCAGAGGACCCAAGCGATCCTTGATAGTTGGTTTGGCGGTGGTGATGGGAGTTGGCTTCACCACCGGCTCAGGTGCAGACACCTTTGACCTTGAGGCGCCGTCGGTCTTGGATTTTGGCGCTGAGTTTGCATCACCTACGGTCTTCGGCTTAAGTGCCGAGACAGGAGTGTAGGCCACTGGGGTTGGGGCACCGTTAGACTTGGGCCTCCAAACCTGGTGGTGCGTTGGTGGCTTCTTTACCACCTCCTTCTTCAATTCATGAGCCTGCTGCACCAAAGCTCGTGCCTCGCTAAGGAGTGCGCGCTTCTGGATGCGCCTCGGCGGTGGAGCGTTCCGCTTGACACGGACCCACTCGTTGGTTGACGGCTTGATAGACTGCCGATACTTGAGGCGTAAGCCTCGCGTGAAGTTCGATCTTAGATCCGCCAGAAGCGACCCCATCCACGGATTGCATGGCCTTGGCATGTTTGCGCCATGCTTTGTCGCCGCCTTGGCGGCTTTCGCGAGCGCCGCCGGGCGCTCATGTCGGCGCCATCTGAACTTCGAGGCGCCGAAGGGATTTCTTGCTACTGCGGCGGCGAGTTGGACTTCGCCGTCACGGGGCTCTACCTCGAGAGGCCCATCGGGTTCTCCTTGCGGCGGAGACCTTCTTGGAGCCGCGGGGAACTGGATTCGAAGAGGGTGAGGACAAGTACTCGAACTTCTCTTGGTCGAACTCGAACTCGACCTCTTCCTCCACCGGGATAGGAATCCGCCGCGCACGACTCCTCTGATTCAGGTCGTGGCTCCCATCGTGTCGTGCCTTGTTCGAAAGTAGTCCTGATGATTTCATTGATTTGAATTTGCTTACGCCTTCTTTGGCCTACAACAAAATTCAAAAGAAATGCCTTTTATTTTAAAGTACAATGAAAATCAAAAAGATTACAACTTTTATCCTTTTGAACAAACACGAGGATCTCTATTTTACGGGATCACCGGCTTGCGTCGAGTTCTTTACTGTCTTTGGGGACTTATTGTGTCAGTGGACCACAGCGCAATTCGATCGGTAGGGCCGGGTTACGGAACTCTGAGGCGTGAAGGGGCTCGTTTCACGAAGAGCGGCGCTGAGGGATCACCTCCGCGAAGGAGAGGATGCGCTGCGAGATCTCCTCCGCGAAGGAGAGGATCGCGGGCGGGTGAGATCTACCGGGAGAAATCCGGCGCTATCCACGAGATTAAGGCGAAGCTTAACCTAGAGGGTATCGTAGTTCGACCGAATTCAATTACCTTCGCTTGAATATCGGCGTCGGTGGGTTTATGCTCGCCGGTGCTCGGAACTGTACGTCGACGGCTCGTAGATCTCGCGAGAGCTCTTCAAGAATATCCGAAAATCCGACCAAAGTCCCGCCAGAAGTCCCCAAAAAAAATCCCCCCTCGAACCAACAAGACCCCCCCTATTTATACAATAGGGGTGCATCGGCGACTCGGCCACTTGGCCGAAACAAGTTGGCGAGGTGGCTCGACCATGGTGGTAGAAATTTGCCTCCTTCCATGGCGAGCACCTCGGCAAGTTGGCGAGGTGGCTCGGCCATTATGGTAGAGCCGCCGGCCACGCAAGTGCTTCGACCAGGTTGGTAGAAGCGCCGTTCGCCGTTTTTCGCCGTTTAAATCGTTTTCGACTCTTGGCTTTCTCCGGACTTAGGTTCCGTCTGTATTTGGTTCCGGGACTAACTCTTGGTTTGTTCCGGTTCAACGATCCTGAGATCCGATCGTTTGTTCAAGTCCGGTTTAAACCGTGCTTGTGACGCCGTGGGGTTCGCGTCTTAACGATTCGCGCTTTGGCGTCCGTATCATTCGATGGGTTGTCATTCGCCGACTCCCCGTCACGAGTTGGTTTCGGGGCTCTTGTAAGTATTTTTTCAACGCCTACACCCACTGCTGATGCATACGGTACTCGAGACATCTCCGTCCTCTCTTCTTCACAGCTAGGACTCATACTGGAGGATAACTTAAAATTAACAGGAAGTAGGGTAGAAATTGACTTACAATCTTGTATGTTGAAGAGCCGCAAGATTTTCTTCAAATAATTCTTCTGAGAAAGCTAAATCTTCCTATTAATTCTGTCTCGGTAAATTTGCATCCCTAGAATCTTATTTGCGGATCATAAATCCTTCATTTTAAATTCCCTAGTCAATTGAGCCTTCAATTCTTTAATACGATCTTTGTTGGGCCTGCAACCAACATGTCGTCAATATACAACAACAAAATAACAAAGTTATTTTCGCCAAACCTCTTGAACTATGCACAAGGGTCTGAGTTGACTCTGTTGTATCCAAGGCTCATGATGAATGAATCAAATCTCTTGTACCAACACCTCGGCGCCTGTTTTAGACCGTACAGAGATTTGTTTAATCTGCAAACCAAGTTTTCTTTTCCTTTTTCTTTAAAACTTTCTGGTTGGAGCATATAAATTTCTTCTTCAAGATCTCCATGAAGAAATGCTATTTTTACATCTAACTATTCTAGATATAAATTAAATATAGCGCTCATAGCCAGGACTATTCGAACTGTTGTAAGTCAAACTACAGGAGAAAATATTTCATTAAAGTCAATACCTTGTTTCTGAGCATATCCTTTTACCACCAATCTAGCACGATATCGCTCCACCTGATCATCGCCATTTCGCTTGATCTTATTGACTCATTTATTTCCAGTGGTCTTTCTTCTTTGTGGTAGTGACACAAGTTCCCGAGTCTTATTTTTATGGAGAGCTTCAATTTTTTCCTGCATTGCTGCCATCCACAGAGATACATCTGCGCTGTTTAAAGCTTCATGGAAAGTTGATGACTCTCCATCCTCTGTTAGAAGACAGTATGCAACATTACTCTCCGTAATATACTCAGAGTGCCAAGTCGGTGGCCTTCTCTCCGCGAGTTGACTTCGAGCTTAGGGGCCTCGGGCTCGGCGGTTTTGTACATCATGCTCGGTCTGATTGAAGAATGCATCATTTTCTACCCGAACAACTATAGTTTGAATCCTTCCTTGAACAGCCTTCTTTCTCTTCACTTTGTAGTTGGTTCTCTACAAAGATAACATCCCTACTGACGATAACCTTGCATGTAGTGGGATCCCATGTTTATACCCCTTTACTCCGACAACATACCCTAAGAATATGCATTTTCTGAATTTTGAATCCAGTTTTGTAATTTCTTGGGCATTGTACATTACGTACACTGGACTTCCAAATATATGGAGGTTTGAATAATCAGCTGGCTTGCTAGTCTACATCTCCATCGGCATCTTTAATTGTATCGCGGTTGATGGAGATCGATTTACCACATAACAGGCGGTTTTTACTACTTCAACCCAAAAGAATTTATCCAGATTTGCAGTTGCCAACATTGCTCTTGTTCTTTCCAATAGAGTTCTGTTCATCCGCTTCGCGACTCCATTTTGTTGAGAAGTATATGCAGTACTGAAATGTCTTTTGATACCTTCTTGCTTGCAGAATGTAAGAAACTCACCGTCTGTGTATTCTCCTCCATTATCTGATCTCAAGCACTTGATCTTCTTTCCAGATTCAAGCTCGACTCGCGCTTTGTAGGTCTTAAAGACTGAGAACACATCTGCCTTCTTCTTGATAAGATACACCAACATCTCCTGGAGTAATCATCAATAAAGGACACGAAGAACTTTGCTCCTCCCATGGATGTAACCGGTGCTTGCCATACATCAGACTGAACTAGTTCCAAAATAGCCTTGCTTCTAGAACTCGACGTGTTAAACTTCAGCTGCTTACTTGTAATACAATGCTCGCAGAACGGAAGAGCTACCGATTTAAGTCCAGGAAGCAGGTTCTAATCGGAGAGAATCTTCAAGCCTCGTTCTGACATGTGGCCTAGTTTACGATGCCACATCATGGTTTCTTCTTCTCCATGACTGGTTGATGCCACACATGAATCAGCTTCCTGCAGGGTTTCTCCCTTGAGCATGTATAGATTTGCAGCTATCTTTTCTCCTTTGATCACCACAAGCGCCCCTCTAATAATTTTTATGATCCCATTTTCTATATAAGTCTTGCATCCAAGCTCATCTAATTGTCCTAAAGATAATAGATTCTTCTTCAAGCCCTTCACATGTCGCACATCTTGAATGGTGCGTATTTGACGCAGCGCGGAAGTTGAAATCTCGAAATCCACCGAGGGTTGATCTCCGAATCCACGAAGAGCTTCGAATCCACGAAGAAAATATATTAAACGAAAATTTTATTGATGAAAAGATATGCCTCTAGGGCTTACAAGACTCTGTTTAAATAGAAAACAAATAAGAATCCTACAATGACTCGAACTCCTACTAAAAATAGAAATAAGAATTCTAATTGACCCGAACTTTGCTAAAAATAGAAATAAGAATTCTAATTGACCCGAACTTTGCTAAAAATAGAAATAAGAAAACTATCCTCAAAAGACTCCCTACGATTAGGGAAGTAAATCGGTCAAATTTGGAATCAAACGGATTGCTTCCTAATCCAAACAGACTCCTAAAATATTACTAAAAATAGTAAAAATCGTAGCCGATATCTCTCAATCCGGAAGGAATTTGGCGAAACGAACGGCGAGCAAACTAAATGTAGGTGGGTTTGGTTGTCTCCGTCTCGAAAAAATACGCGATTTAAAAAAAAAATCGTCCAAATCCGACTTACGGATTGAAAGTTACGACCTGTTCTTCGTTGCAACCTATTTTCCTCGACCGGGTCCGCGTTTGGGCTTGTTACGATCCCGTTTCTCCATGAAGGTATCCGCAATGTATTCTACATCAGTATTGTACCATCAAATATTTTAATTTTGACAGTACCAATACCAAAAATCTCCAAGACATGATCATTACCCATAAATACAGATCCTCCTGAGATTGGTTCATATTTGTGGAACCATTCTCTCCGGGAGGTCATGTACCAAGAGGCTACTGAATCTAGAAGCCAGACATCATCAAACTTCTTTCTGCCTTCATCAATAGCGGTTGCTCCACTATATAAAATTTCACCATCATTTAATGTGCTGACAACGCATTCTTGGGATGTTGATGGCTCTGAAGACTTTTTATCACCACTCTTCGTATTGTGCCAACACTCCGATTTTACGTGCCCCCTTTTACCACAGTTGTAGCATTTGATATTCTTCTTACTTCTTGATTTTGATCTACTTTGGGCATGACTCCCACTGGAGCCATGTTCCGTTAATCTTCCTCTCTTCACCGATAAAGCTTCTGCTTGTTGCGAACTTGCTAGCCTGTCTTTCTTATTTTTGCGCCGATTTTCTTCTTCCAAAACAGCAACTGCAACGTTGTCGAAGACTAGCTTTTCCGTAAGGACGTTGTTTGTGAGGTTGATGATGAGCTGATCATACGAATCAGGTAGACTTTGAAGTAGAAGCTCTGCACGTTCATTCAGACTGATTGCATGCCCCAACGTTGTGAGTTGGGAGAACAATGTATTTAGGGTGTTGATGTGGTCGGTCATCGATGTAGATTTCGCCATCCTCAGAGTGTAAAGTCTCCTTTTTAAGAAGATTTTGTTGTGCAAGGATTTGGCCTCATATAGTTTTGTTAGAGTATCCCAGATCTCCTTTGCTGTCTTCTTCTCTTCTATGCTTGACAACACCCCATCTGCTAATGCCAGATGGAGATTTACAATAGCATTCCCGTCCATCTCATTCCACATCTTTTCATCTGTGATGTCCTCCGGCCTTGTACCGATGGCCGCTGACAATATCTTTTCTCAAGATAGCCTTTATCTTTAACTTTCACTGTGAGAAATTACTCCCGTTGAATTTCTCAATCTCGAACTTCGCCACCATTGCTTCTGCCACGAACAGCAACTTCAACTATTTCCGTGAGCGATGCCGTATTTATAAGCGATGTCGTAGTCGTGAATAGTAGCGATGCGATGTGAATAGTACCATTCATGAATAGTACCGCCTTCGTGAATAGTGCCCAGTGCCTTCGAAGAGTAAATGATAATCTAACTTATTTTCTGATGTGGAGGATCTACCTTTGGTGGCAGCCACAGAGCATACGATAAGTAGATACACGCATCCAAAGCTAGGCTCTGATACCACTTGTTAGGACAAATTCGGGCCAGATAAAGCAGGGTCGTAGCTAAAGTAGGGCGAAAATAGTAAAGTTGAATACACAGATTTACGTGAAAAACCACCTAAATGAATTTTGGGTAAAAACCACGGGGAAGAATAGAAGAATCCACTATGAGAAAAATTTAGGAGTTACAATCTCTCACTATAAGGAGAAACACTCTCTATTTTTCTCACTTTCTCTCTCTCCCTTTTTTCTGTCTTAATTTGGAGACACTGAGATTCTGGGATGATCTCAACTTAACGCTGAGGGGGGCTATATATAGGAGATTTTACGGTAGGTGGCCACTGTTGCTACAGTTTTCGCTACAGTATTACTACAGTAACAGTAAGTGAGTCTGCGGTTGGTGGGTACTGTAGCGGGTAGGTGGTACTATAGCTATTGGGGCTTTCCAACACCTCTCGTGTGGGTGATGAAATCTGAGGGCTCTTGAAGTCTGCAGGTGTTGCTCTAGTTTTTAGCGCATCACTCTGACTTAATTGAATATTCCCCAGTTCTGGGAGGCAAATCTTGCCAGCATCGATCACCTTCATCTGCAAGCTCTCTCGTAGAAAATTTTTACCTTTGTCTTCCTCAAAAACTTCAAATGAAGACAAGAGTTTTTCCAAAATATTGCTACTGGTAGCAGCCACAGAGTCTGTAAGAGGAACTAATCATCTATTAGAACCAAACTATCAGAATAAACAGCTTGCATAAAGGAACTTAGAGAACCTTCGGTATCAGTAGCATCTTGTAATCTACCATTTGTATTCTTAGCTTTGGAACTGCCAGATTCATCAACCAGCTTTCCGCGAAATAGGCTTGATGGCCCTGTACCAACTGAAGTATTTGATGAACTGGGAATTCTTCTATCAAGATGTTCTTCTTTGGGATCCAGTAAAGGTCTCAGCAGTATCAGCATCAGCTGAACTATGATGTTTGTAACTAGCTGTCCTCCTGATATCATGAGAAAAAAATAATCAACATATATCTAACTTGAGCATTCGTGTTAGAGCATTCGAAACACTTCAGAATTGGGCAGATAATAAGGTCCTCCATTTGCAAGAGGCACTTTTGGGGTTTTGTGGGAAAAGTTAAAAGTTTTAAAGTTTTGGGGTCATTCAAAACACTTCAGAGTTTTGGGGATTTTGTGGGAGAAGTTGTAGTAGTACTAAATACAGAGTTCCACGCGTGGGGTTGTTGAAACTTAACCCTCTATATGTATGTCCAGATTGTGGAAGTTTATAAAGGTATATGTACTGGTTTTATAATTCTACTCTTTCCCCACTACAATGTGGTCCTTTGAAGTTGAACATCCTTGAAATTTTATGTAGTGGTTTAAATTTTTCACAGCATCTGGAAAATTTAACTAAGGATCATGTACTTGATTAAGAGCTTATTTTTATTCTTTTACAGGCGATTGGTACCAAAGTCAGAGATCCTAACAGTCGGCGTGAAGCCAGGATAGAAAAAAGGAACTAAAATCACTTTCCCAGACAAAGGCAACGAGCAACAAGGCCAACTTCCAGCAGACCTCGTCTTTGTTATCGACGAGAAGCCTCACAGTCTCTACAAAAGAGGGCAATGATCTCATCATTGAACAAAAATTTCACTATCAGAAGCTCTCGCAGGACCACATTAAACTTCAAGACTCTTGATGGTCGCAACCTTCCTATAACTGTTTCCAATGTAGTGAGTCCTTGGTATGAGCTTGTGATTGCCAACGAAGGGATGCCAATTGTGAAAGAGCCAAGGAGAAAGGGAAACTTGAAGATTAAGTTTGAGGTTAAGTTTCCTTCGAGGTTGACACCGGAGCAACGAGTAGCTATCAAGAGGATCTTGGGAAGTTAAAAGAAGAAAATGTTGATTGTTGTAAATCTTTATACTTTGCATTATGATATTCTCGCCTCTGTATGGTTATATATTGTATAATGTAATGCTGTTCGGCATGGAATTGTAAAACATGAATGTATTTCAATCTGTTTTCATGTTAGAGAGTTAAAAATCGATTTTTCTGTGGAAAATTGGAGCTATACATCTGTATTTGTTGTATCACAGAAATTGCTGTGTAAACTACTTTTGAGAAGGCGACATGTGTCTCAATTATCTAACTTGAGCATCATAATACTAACCCGACCCGGATCTCACAAATGTCGGCTCCCCTCCTTAATATTCCATGACACCCGAGACAAAAGGCGTCCTCACTTGGACTCTCTCGAAGGACTGAGACGAAAGGTGTTGGGCGCGTGGACCGCGGAACCGTCGAGAGAAACCACCACAAACGGAAAGCCAAAAACACAATAAAAGAGTAAAGACACGAGATTTACGTGGTTCGGCAAGTTGCCTACGCCCACGGGTAAGGAGGGGATTTTCACTAATAGAAAGAGAGAATACAAATTAGGATTACAAGTTCTCACAAAGAAACCCTAAAACAAACCTCTCAATCTCTCAAAAGATCTCCTCTCCAAAGATGCACAAAACCCTCTCAAAGGTCGCTCCAAAACGTGCTTGAAACTTACCCTAACAATCGGGTTAGGGGTTATTTATAGCCTCTAAGCGAATTGGGTTTAAAACCAATTCCTAATCAGACCCGTTGACCGCCTGCATTAGTCGACTACAACTCATATTAGTCGACTAATCGTCTTGTACCAAAACCCGCCGTCTCACATGCTGTAGTCGACTACAATGCCTAGTAGTCGACTACTAAACTGCTTGTCTTGTGCATGTTTTTTGTGCATGTTCTACAATTCTCCACCTCGTACATCATTTGATTTACCTCAAATTTTGGACGAACACCAGAAGAACACCAAGAACATCTAGAGAGATCTCCATCACCAATCCCGCCAATCCAATAAGGCCACTACACCGCTGCCGCCACGCATTCTCCACCGATCAAGCTCATCGTAGTTCACCTCAAATCATCTCCACCTTACCCATTACCGCCCCGAAGGGCCATGCCCTCTTGGGCAGATCAACACGGGTTGATATGAAGCAAGTCCAAGCAATGCTTAAACTTGCTACCTGTGACCACCTTAGTTAACATGTCTGCGAGATTCTCATTCGTGTGTACCTTCATGAGAGAAATATCGCCTTCCTCTATGACATCTCGCATCTAAATGATACCGACATCGATATGCTTGGTAATGAGCATGATGAACTGATTCTTCGCCAAGCGAATTGCACTCGACCGCCACACCACAAGTTCACGTTTTCCTGCTCAATCCCCAAATCGTCTAGAAGACCCCATAACCACAATGCTTCCTTCACTTCCTCTGTCATGGCCATGTACTCGGCCTCTGTAGTAGAAAGTGCCATCAGAGCTCGCAACATCGATCGCCAACTAACCGGAGCCCCATGTATCCGAATACATAACCCGTAGTAGATCGCCGTCTATCTAGATCGCCCGCATAATCGAGTCCACAAACCCGTCAATCGACATATTTCTCCACCAAAACACAGACCATTATCAGCGGTACCCTTTAAGTACACGAGGACCCACTTCATCGCTTCACAAGGCGCTTTTCCGGATTCGCCATGAATCTACCGACCACACTAACCGCCAGGAAATATCGGCGTGTACACACCATTGCATACATTAAACCGCCAACCGCACTAGCATAGGAACCGCGCTCCATGTGCCTTCTCTTCATTGTAGTGGGAGATTGATTACCGTAAAGCCTAAAGTGTAGAGCCAATGAAGTCACCACCGACTTAGCACTTTGCATCCGAACCTCGCGATCACCCGCTCTATGTAGCCCTTCCGACTCAAGAACAATCGTCGATTCGCCGCTCTCTTCTAATCTCCATACCCAGATTTTCCTAGCAAAGACCCATGTCCTTCATCTCGAACTCTTCACCAAGTTGAGATTTCAACCTATCTATCTCCACCACGCTCTTAGAAGCAATAAGCATGTCATCCACATACAAAAGAAGATAGATAAAATTACCTCCGCGAAGCTTCCGAATATAAACACAACAATCATGATCACTTCGGGAAAACCCATGCTTCAGCATGAAGGAGTCAAATCGCTTGTACCACTGCCGGGGAGATTGCTTTAATCCATACAGTGACTTCCTCAAACGACACACATGATTCTCCTTATCCTCAACCTTGTAGCCCTCAGATTGATGCATGTAGATCTCTTCATCCAAGTCTCCGTGCAAGAAGGCCGTTTTAACATCGAGTTGTTCTAGCTCAAGATCACCATGAGCAACAATACTCAATAGCACCCGAATAGATGTGTGTTTCACCACCGGAGAAAATATCTCATTGTAATCCACACCCTCTTTCTGTGCAAAACCCTTAGCCACTAGCCTCGCCTTGTATCTTACACCACCGAGCTCTGAAAGATCTTCCTTTTTTTTATACACCCACTTACAACCAATAGCTTTCCTTCCTATGGGCAATGGGACCACCTCCCATGTTTGGTTCTTCCGAAGAAATTCCATCTCTTCCTCCATCGCAGCCAACCAACTCTCACTATCCTTGTCCCGAATAGCTTCCTTGAAGGAGACCGGCTCGTCCTTCTCCACCGAGAGTGCGTATTCAACCATATTAGTCTGTCCATAGTGCTTCAGGGGTTGATCAGCCCCCAGCTTCAGAACCTGCTTGTATGCTCGCTTTGGCCTAGTGGAAGCCAAATTATCCTCGAGCTACTGTTGTTGTAGTGCTGTGTATTTTCTGCTGAACCTCCTCTGCTCAAGCTCATCATCTACGACTTCCCACTTGAGCACGATTAGAACCTAGTTGGTCTTTAGGTTCTATTTCAATAACACGAGACTTAGAAGTCTCTCCAGTCATAACACCATCATCCTTGGGCCCTAGCAATCATGGATTTCTCATCAACGGTAACATCCTGCGACCACGAACTTTGAATCTTCCGTACACCAAAGGCGATAGCCTTTCGCCCTTGCATATCCCAAGAATATTGCCTTCTTGGCCCTCGGCGTCAAGCTTTCCCTCGTTGGCGTGATAGTAGGCGGTACATCCGAAAATTACGAGCCTATCATAATCGCATGCTCCCGACCACACCCTATAGGGTGTATCACCATCTAATGTCGAATGTGGTGAGCGGTTCACAATGTAACAAGCTGTAGCCACGCGCCCACCATTCGTTGCCCAATCCGCATAAGATCGCATACTCACTGCTTTCTCCGCGGTGTTGGTTCGATCTCTCCGCGACCCCATTCTGCGTGGTGTAGACTGACATCGGTGTCGAACAATTCCCTCGATCATAGAACTCCTTGAAAGCACCATCGTATACTGCAATGCGGTTATCGGATCTGGCGTCTTCAATTTCTTTCTGTCTGTTCTCAACCATTGTTCTCCACTTCTTGAATGTCTCGAACACCTCATTCTTGTGCTTTAGAAAGTAAATCCAAGCATACCTAGAATAATCATCTATAAGCGAGACATAATACACGGAACCACCCTTGAAGTTGTCCAGCCGACCCCAAACATCCGTGTGCACATAATCTAGTATCCCTCTGCTCTTAGACTTGCCGCTCAGAACTTGACCTGTGTGACTTTCCATACACACAATCCTGCAAAAATCCATGCTAGGTTCCTTGATTCTTGTGAGACCCTCTTTACCAAGCGTAACTAGACCCTTCTCGACATATGCCCAAGCCGCCTATGCCATAACCGTGTGTGCTCACATGGGTCTCCACCACTTCCTTCGCCAACCACAGATTCTCGTCACTGCATTCGAGAGATATAGATTACCGCGGATCTAACACCCTTCATCACTACTAAGGAACCACGAACAACCTTCTTCACTCCGTTTTCCGTCACAATCCGCAACCACCGAGTCCAAAGCACCAACCGAGATAAGATTCTTCCGCAAGTCGGGAACATGCCTCACATCCGCCAAGGTTCGAACCACTCCATCATGCATCTTGATTTTGATATTACCTAGCCCCACTGCTTACAAGTATGGTTATTCCCCATCAATACAGTTCCACCATCAATGCCTCTCGAGGTAGTAAACCACTTCCTATTTGGACACATATGGTAAGAGCAACCGAATCAAGTATCCACTTCAGGAGATATCCTCGCCACGCGGACGACATAGCACTCCTTATCGCCCTTCCTCTCAAACGTAGCTCGCTTCTTCCTTGCCCTCTCCTCCGGGCCTTTGTTGTTGTTCTTCTTTCCACCTACTCTCTTATTTGGACGGTCGACTTTGAAATGCCCAGCTTCACCGCGACTTGAAACATCCTTTTCCGCAAGAGGTCTTGATTTAGATCTAGACTTTCCTCCCTTGCCTTTTCCTCGCCATTGCTCCTTCCTCTTGCAAACAATCCTGCGCTTGTTCCTTGTTACCACCAATGACCATGTCACTAGTTGCAATCTTCGAAGATCGTCCGCTAGAAGTGCCGTTCTAGTCTCATCCATCTTCAAATTTTCTCCTACAAGCATCGGTGTTTGCACCAGTTCTCATAAGACTTGGCGAGACAGTAGTAGAAGCGCTGATCCTCGTCTCCTACTTTAACATCTATGTCTTTCAAATCTGATATGATCCTATCAAACTTGTTGATGTGTTCGGATTGATGAGCCCTCCTCCATCTTGCAAGTATACAATTTAGATTTTAAGTAGATCCGGTTAGTTAGACTCTTCGTCATGAAGGTACCCTCTAACTTCTTCCACGCTTGCCGTGTTTCCTCTCCATCTACCAAGAAAGCTACATCCCTCTCAAGGCATAGGATAATCGGCCCGTGCTTCGAGATCCAACTCCTCCCAATCATCACCGGACATATCCTTATTCTTCTTCTCCTTTCCATCCAAAGCCTTGTGCAATTTTTTGAAATTAGAAAGTTTTCATCGCATCCTCCAATAGGAAAAGTCGTTCTTCCCATTGAACTTTTCAATCTCGAATTTTCCCACTTTGGTGATTCTTGGTTGGCCATCCTCTGTTTGTCTTCGTGAATCCGCTTCTCGTGAATCACCGAACACCCCCTCAAATTAGAAATTACACCACTTCCAATCTGAACAATAGCTCTGATACCAATTGTTGGGCGCGCGGACCGCGGAACCGTCGAGAGAAACCACCACAAACGGAAAGCCAAAAACACAATAAAAGAGTAAAGACACGAGATTTACGTGGTTCGGCAAGTTGCCTACGTCCACGGGGTAAGGAGGGGGGATTTTCACTAATAGAAAGAGAGAATACAAATTAGGATTACAAGTTCTCAAAAAGAAACCCTAAAAACAAACCTCTCAATCTCTCAAAAGATCTCCTCTCCAAAGATGCACAAAACCCTCTCAAAGGCTGCTCCAAAACGTGCTTGAAACTTACCCTAACAATCGTGTTAGGGTTATTTATAGCTCTAAGCGAATTGGGTTTGAAACCAATTCCTAATCGATCCGTTGACTGCCTGCATTAGTCGACTACAACTCATATTAGTCGACTAACTGCTCCTCAAAATCGAAATCGCTTGTCATTAAGGTAGTCGACTACAATGCCTAGTAGTCGACTACTGAACCTGAAAACTATCTTGTGCATGTTTTTTGTGCATGTTCTACAAAAGGCGTCCTGACTCAGACTCTCTCGGAGGACAGAGACGAAAGGCGTCATCACCTGGGGTTTCTCTCTCGGACTCTCTCGAAGGACCGTGACGAAAGGTGACCTGAGTCAGACTCTCTTGGAGGACAAAGACGAAAGGCATCATCACCCGGGGTTTCTCTCTCGGACTCTCTCGAAGGACTGAGACGAAAGGCGTCTCGACTCGGACCTGGCAATGCATATAGAACCACGAGAGAACCTATCTGCTTTGTCTTCCCCAGCGACGTCAGCTAGTCACCGTCGCATTAAATGCATGGTCAGCATTACTTCCCCACCAAAGTCATAATGACTCCTCGGACCACAAGATTTTAGTCATTCTCGCCCTCGACCACCACCACCGGCCGACATCGCAAAGTATCTACTAAGCCGACTACATGGACCCGACCGAAGTTACTCAAATATCCTTTTCGGCTCACTATAACTATGCAGATTGTCTTCTGCATGGAGGTACGCTGTTCTCAACAATTAAAAACCCTAAAAGATATTCTTTCATATATTTCTCTCCCTTAAAATCATCACTAACTTGATCGTCGGAGGAACCACCAGAGAACCCAACTTCAACCCTCTAACGTTTCATAAGTGCAAGACATTGTCTTCTGCTCAGAGCAATCAGCCATCGAAGAGGATTGAGGGACCCTAAGCTCTCCTAAATCCACTCTAATCCCCACAATTAAGTTTCTGACATAAACAGTATTTAAAACAAGTTAAGTCATATAATCTGTAAATCTAGAATCCATGCAATTTATGACGAACATCAGAAGACTGAAATCACAAAAAAGCACGTGATGAAAATCCAATAGGCAGGCATCATCAAAATTTTGTTACAAGAGGGAACTATCAACCCTCAGCAATAAATTTCTTTGCCATTGGTAGCTTCCTCGTCTTTGTTTTATATATAGAAGCAGATGTCTCCATAGTATTTCAACAGAGTTAATACAACTGTTTCTCTCTTTAAAATATGAATACCACCATGTATGTAACCATATATTTTTCATCAAGCAAATTGGAAAATACTAGATTTTCCTAGCAGAGACTCTTCATTCATAGTTTCAGGATAAACAATAATTGCTTCACTGAAGAATAAAAAGAAATGATAAACATACTTCACACAAGTCATAGGGAAGGCGAAAATGATTTAAATAAAATTACAATGACGTATCTCTAGGAAACTTGCAAGCAAATGATAACTTAATACATGAAATAGGTTCTGATACATGCAAACATCAAGAATGATAGGTAGCTGATATATGATGATGTTACATTTACAAGTTTGAGAAACAAAGTTAGAACCAGCTGAAAATACTGGAGAATAGCTGAAGAACACCATATAAAAGTATCACAAGGATTTGATGCATATTTCCTTCATTCTCTCTCATAAAATTTGCAAATGTTTCTCCCCAAAGTGTTTATCAAATTAATAGGAGTAATATTGTTCATTTTGGCACAAAATAAATGAGAGGCCTATTTTCAGAATCTTCTTCACTTATTTGAACTAACATTGAGTATGACAAACTACTAGAGAGAGCCCAAGAACACCATTTCAAAGTATCACAAAGTTTTATTCAATATTTCCTTCTGTCTCTTCCGCAGAGATATGAACGTTTCTACCCCAAAATGTTCGACAAATCAATATAAGCAAATATAGTTCATTTTGGCAGAATATACATGAGCTGTGCTTCAGAATACAGAATCTTCTTCGGTAATTGAAACCGACAATGAATATGATTAAAAAAGTAGGGACTAAGAGAACTTAAACAAGTTTTATATAACAAAACGACTGTTTACCAGTAAAGGTCATTAACCAGAGCATCTGCGGTGATCGATGTTATTCAGGCTTAAATCAGGATTTGTAAAGCCACCTTAACACTAGGGATTAAGACAACTTGATTAAGTTTTATATAACCAAACAACAATTTACAATAAAGGTTATTAAGCAGAGCATCCACAGTAAGCTATGCCAATCAGGCATAAATCAGAATTTGTGAAACTGTCATACCATGGAAATACTTTTAACCCAGGTTAGAAACATCTAATAAATAAGATAAAATTCTCATATACGCTTCAATTAAGACAAAATGCAGAAGAATTTCCTGAAATATACAACAATTAACTTCGGTTAATTTTTGTTATTTAACTCGGTTCTAAACAAAACCGTAGGGTTGAGAAGGGCTTGTAATGTTCTGAACAAGACATAAGGGAGTTAAATTTCCATATCTTCCAAGCAAACTCGAATTCTTTTTTTTTTCATTATGGTGTTCTATAATTGAATAGAACAGTAGTTTAATAGAGAGAAATTGGGCAGAAAAATAATTTGTTCATTAAGCACAAACGTTCTTTTTTAAAGTAATTTAAGCACAAACGTTCTGAATAATCATTTGATTATTACTTTGAATTGTGATTTTTTTTTTAACGGACCAGGTTATGGCCCAATCTCCAAAAGGAAAATAAAATTTTGTTAGCTCATCGGGTAAATAAAAATTTTGGTCAGCTTGAGGACTGAGGCAAGTTGGTAATTAAGAAAAGAATCATCATACCAATGAGAAAAGTAAGGCAGGGTTTTTTATATGCTACCTAAAACATTGACTTCCTATTTTTACAAACAAATGAGCTCAGCATCTCCTAAATTTTGAATTGAAAATTAGCTGTCTTTGCCCGCTGATGCTAATATTACTTTCGTTAATTTAAGGACCAGAATCATGAACCGTCCTGTTAATTGATCAAGCAAAACTAGAAATTCATTCTTGATTTATTTTCCTACAATATATACGGCTTGCTAACATGAGATTGTCTTGATCTAAACATTGGCATCACTTATTTTGCATACAAATAAGCTCACCATCCAAATATTTAAACTGATCATTAGCGGTCTTTGTGCGCTCGACATGATCCATAGCTAATGTTGAAAATGATACTAATATTATTCTCATTAATTAAGGACCAGAATCATGAATCGTCGACCTGTTAATTAGTCAACAAAAATTAAAGACGTCTACTTGATTTCATTTCCTTCAATATATGGCTTGCTAATGGCAGGTTGTCTTCATCCATAGATCAAGACCAAGTGCTTCAGCATCTTTACATACCGAACACTCCATCTTTCATCTATCATCTCTTTTATCTCATATTCGCAACTGGCATCCCACAATCATTTTTCCTAAATTTGAAGCCACTACATCTTCTTGAAATTTTTATCCAACCACCAGTCTTTTAGGTGTTTTCATTCAGTTATTTACTTCAATTGACCTTGTGTTTCTACCCTAGCTAACTCAGAGTTTACTTGTGGACAGTTAATCCAATATTTTGTCAAATTCATTAAGGATGAACGTGTGATTATAGATGATAAGAATAAGAAAATAGCAAAATAAAAATGGCTTCAATTAAAGTTCTTCTTCTAAATATGCCTATAGAGAATTTTGCGCTCCAATTGGAAGAAAATAATAATTTTCTATTATGGCATCAAAGATATGGCCACTTACGCTTCAAATTCTAAGAGTCTAAATTTGTTTAAAATGAAGATTATGGTGATAGGTCTCCCACAGATAAATAAAGAAGAAAAAGTTTGTGAATGATACATTTATGAAAAAATACATCATTTACCATTTACTACAACATATTGAGAGCTAAAGCCCCATTAGAATTAGTGAATGTTGATGTTTGTTGCCCAAAACAAACCCTATCATAAATGGAAAAAGATATTTTTGTTATTTGTTGGTGATTATAGCAAAGGGACGGGCTGTTGTTGTGGTGGTCGGTTGTAGCAGGAGGATTGCAATGCGGTGGATTTGGGGATCACGAGATCCGGAGATGCTGCTCGTGGTAGATGGTAATTGAGGGTGCCGGTGGTGGTTTTGTGGAGGCTGGCTAGGGTTTTCGCGAGGTGAGGGTAAGCGTGGTGTCAGCCGGAGGTCGGCCGCCGAGGGGAAGCACGTTAAAACCCCTTAGCAGCCCGAGGTGAAAGAAGAAAGGGTCCTCTCTAGGATGAAGGAGGTGGATCTAATACCATGATAAGTATAGAGAGATTTGGGAGAACTCACTACAAAAGTTGTAAATTATGATATATATTTTGTCTCAACGCGACATATTTTTGTGTCGCACAAATAGAACACGACACATACCAAAATTATGGTTAGAGCATGTGTGGAGAGCGCCTTTCTACACATGTGAGAATGTGTCGCAAACTCATGACACAAAAATAAGCAACATTAGCCAATTTTGAGGTATCTCTCAACTCGCTTTGAAGACACTATGTTGTTCTTTTCTCCACGCACACCAACGTAGCATAGGAAAAATAATGGACCAAAGTTTACGATCATTCTTATCCAAGATGAAATCCCCATTGGAATGTAACAAATATGACACTTCATAATTAAGATGAGAGATACCCAGCTTAGGTAGAAAGAATGACCAAAGACTTTCGGCATACCGACAGCTTGATGAACAAATGATTCGTTAATTCTTCCACTTCATTACAAACAGGGCATAGAGGATCACCTTCCCAACCTTTCTTGAGTAAATTATCTTTTGTTTGAAGTTTGTTCTTAGTTAAGCACAAAAAAAAGATCTTTACTTTAAGAGGGATACAGCTTCCCCAAATGAACTGATATAGAGCAGAACTAGTACCACCAAAGTTCAGGATACAATATAAGGATTTCACTGTGAACAAAAAATTCTTAGTAAAAGGCCAAGAAGGAGAATCCAAAGAATTCGGTATAGGTGATGCAAACATGGGCAGCTCATACATAACTTTAACTTCCTATTGTTCAGAAGCAAAGATAGCTCTCCTGATAACCGGTTTCCAAATCCAAGTACTATCTCTGAACACCGCCTGAGATGATACTGAGATATTGTTGGAGAAGGCAAGACCATACGCCTCTGGACATAGACTAGCTAGGGAGAAGTTTCTCAACCACTTATCTTCCCAAAATCTGATCCTAGAACCCTCCCCCAGACTCCATTTAACCATACTTCTCAAAGCTATGCTAACTAAGACTACATCATGCCGAAATTTAGAGACAGTTCTAGAAGGTGGTGTACAAATAAGAGGTGAATTATGATGACTATATACAGTAGAGATTGTTTTTCCCACAAAAGAGTCAAAACTCAAAACTTTCCATACCCATTTAGATAACAAAGGATAATTAAAATTTGTCAGATTAAGAACCCCTAAACCCCCTTCCTATTTTAACTTACAAGCTATATTCCAGTTCACCAAAGCTTTCCCTTTACTAACAGAAGAAGTCCCACCCCAAAGAAAATTACGACGCAATTTATCAATGGATCTAACTACCCAACCAGGTAATTTGAAGAAGGACATATAAAGCGGAGGGAGAGAAGATAAAACAGAATTGACTAAGATAAGTCTCCCTCCTATTGACAAAGATTTACTTTTCCAAGTAGTAAGTTTACGAGAATAGGAATCAAGGAGTAGTTGCCAACTTTAGAAAGAGAACCGGATTTATAGGGAGACCAAGATATTTAAAAGGAAAAGATCCAAGAGAGCATTGCATGGACTTAGCAAAAGAGACACCTCTCCGTAAATGTTTACCACAATAATAAAGAAAAGTTTTGGCATAATTGATACTAAGACCAGAGATGTCCTCAAAGAGATAGAAAATGGTTTTGAGGGTTGAAATGTCGAATAAGATGCCCTATAAAAGACAAGCGTGTCATCCGAAATTGCAAAGAGGATATGATTCCAAGGACCTTTAAGATGGAGTTCGATAGACAGCCAAAGATTTACACTATTAGTGAGAAGCCTATTAAGAACATTCGCTACAATGATAAACAACATGGGTGATAAAGGATCCCCCTGTTTCAAGCCCCGACCACATTTAAAGAACTTTATAGGAGCGCCATTAACAAGAATAGCAGATTGAGAAGAACTAAGAATGTACTTAACCTAGGAGCACCATCTAGGGCCAAATCCCCTACTAGCCTTTAAAAGATCAAGAACAAAAGACCAACTCACGCAGTCAAAAGCTTTCATAAAATCTATCTTAACAATACAGATTTCTTTTTTCTTAGAGCTACAGTTATGGATCATTTCACTAGCAAGGATAACTGAGTCAAGAGTAGACTTTCTAGCTTGAAAGGCAGATTGAGTTTGATCCACCAACAAAGGAAAAAAAGGAGCTAACCTGTTAACTAAAACCTTAGTAAAGATTTTAAAAATACCATTGAGAAGAGAGATAGGTCTAAAATCTTTAACTTTGTTAGCACCTTCAATTTTATGGACGAGAGTGATGTAAGAAAAGTTGATAAAGTGAAGAGATGAGGCATTCAAAAGAGATTATTAAAGATTGAGAAGATGTCTTCTTTAATTGACTCCCAAAATAGTTGATAGAAAAGAATTGGAAACCCATCTAGACCCTGACTTATCAAGATGAAGATCAAACACCGCCTTTCTAATCTCTTCAGGAGAAAAGGCTCATCTAACTGGGGAATAGAGTCTATGTCGGAAGGGTACATGAAATCCCAATTCAGAGAAAAGGAAGAAGAAGCGGATGATTGGAATAGAGATGAAAAGTAGGAGAGAAAAGCATATCCGATATCTCCTCGAGGAAAGATGACTCTCATTGTGCACAAGGGAGGGATAAAATTTCACGCCTTCTAGCAACATTTGTGAAAAAAACTAGAATTAGAATCACCTCCTTAAGCCAATGAATCTTAGAACGTTGTTTCCAGATACTTCTTCGATCTAGTGATGTTAAAGAGATTGATCCGAGCTTAATATCGACTAATCTCAGATTGAGAAAGAGATCAAGATTCTTCAAGGAGTGATAAAGAGTAGATTTCAAAGAGAATTTTTTTCTTAGAACCCTCAAGAGATAATGGGACAATGATCCGAGCATGCAGATAGATATGAGAATTGCACTAAAGCTGGAAATTTGGATTCAAAATCATTGGATACAAGAAAATGATCAAGTCTGGCCAGGACTGGGTCAGCTCTCATGTTAGACCAAGTGAAAGATCTACCATTTAGAGGAAGATCAAGAAGAAAAAGATTATTGACCAGATTCTTGAATTTGAGAATGTCACGTTGAGACCCCATACGGCCACTTCTTTCATTGGCATATAACGTAACATTGAAATCCCATGGGCGACAGAGGACCCATGGGCAAGAAAACAAAATACGGACTCGTTCAAGTTCCCACCAACAAACATCTTTATCCGCTCTATCTATAGGTGCATAGACAGTTGTAGCCATAAATTTCCAATTGAGAGATTTATTGATGAGAATGACCTGAAATAGAGAAAATATCAATATACGACTCACGAGTCAAACAAAGATTTATTCCAACTCAAAAGAACACCACCTCTAGAATGTGCATCTAGACTCAACCATGATGTAATTCTACCTACCTAAGCTTTTGAGAGTGTATGGTCTAACAAAGCTAACTTTAGACTCTTGAATACAAACAATGTCGAGACTAGCATAGGAAATACCATCTTTCACTAATCACGCTTGATAGGGTCATTTAGACCTCTAACATTCCGTGAACCTATCTTCATGGAAAAAGAAAACACCCACAATGTACTCGGGAGGATAAGGAAGCTCTTAGACCTCCTCACCTCTCTCCACCTCTAGGGACTTGAGCTTAAGGATACCTTCCTTTGGGATAGGTTCCTTCAAACCTACGCTAATGAGGTAGAAGTGATATCCATTATTGATTTTTCATTGATAGGTAGAGGTAAAGACGTAAGAAGAGGACTTACACCTCTTGGTGAAGAACCCTTGACCGAAGCCGCCAAAACTGCCGATAATTCTTAGCTTAATTAGCTTATCGACAAGCCGCGATCTTCAAATAACCTTTTTCTTTTTAGTTTTAACAAACTATTCAAACCTCAGTGTCCTTCCCTGCCGATGATCTTAGTAACTGGTTATGGTTAACACGATTATTACGCTATAATCCTCGTGATAACCCCCATGACCCCTCCGCGCCACCAGATCTTTACTACAGCATCTCGCTCTCCCACGATCGCCTCTCCCATTTCCATGATTTGTTGTGCACAAACTTTGAATATTTTTGAATTGAGATTTTGCATGTCTTGAAATAATGGAACCTTCACATTTATATCTTTCAATGCCTAACTTATCGTTGTATGAATGTCATCTTGATATGTTTATAGTATTGTATAGACAAAGTTTAACATTTCCATAAATTTCATTAGCTAATATTATTACCAAATTTTATGCATTTAAAAATCATGATTTAGAAAGAACTCCAAATAATTAGAAAGTTCCTTTAATTTATTTATATATGTTTTGAGATATCTTTATGTAAGAAATATATTATATATTTATTGTGTATATTAACATTATACCATTTTTGTCAAAATTACTACTAAATTAATAACAATTCTTCTTTGATAAATACAATTTCAAACATTAGTTACATATATAAACATTATTTACTCATGACATCAAAATTACTACTAAATTAATAACAGTTCTTCTTCAAATTTTTTTTGCAGGAATTTTCCAAAGGTCATTGCATCTTAGAATTTATCATCGATTTTTTGAAAAATAAACCCTCTCAAGTTATTTCCGAATATTCAAGTATAGATCTTTATAATTTTTATGAGATCATGTTTAATTTCATAATTATTCTCTTTCATTTCTAATTTTTGTTTAATCTTTTGTTAGGTATGTTTTTTTTATCTTTGTTACAAATTTGAAGATAATTCTTGATAGGATTTTATCACCAGTTATGAAAATTTTAGCCATGAAATGCAATAATAATTATGATTTCATACCTAAATAGTATGTATAATTATATTTGAATATGCATATTTAGCAATAAATTGCAATAATATTTGATGTTTACATTTCATAAGCTATTGCTAGATATGAGAGCTTCCTTAGATGTATAAGATGTACTTGGACTCATAGGAATCGATCGTGTCATTTCTTTATCAATATTTAGTCGTGTTTTCAATTGTAACCATTCTTTTAATTAATTTTTATTTTAAATTAATCTAATTTTCTTTACTTATTTGTTTTAGAATATTTTTTTCTTATTGTTAAACTGTTCTTCAATAGACTCTTTAGCCTCATAACTCAATATTTTTTCTTTTATTTGAGACCTCATTAAGAATTCTTAGATCTTTCCCTTCCATAATTTGAAGTGGACACCTACACTAACATTGTTATTGAACCAATATTTAGTATTATGTATTTGCATTTCAATTAATTATAAAATTATATTTAAAATCTATGAATGACAATGAAAATCTAAATCGCAAATCAAATATATCGTCGAACAATAAAAATTATGCAAATAAAATGATATATTGTCGAGTTATGTATGTAGGAAAAATCGAATGATATATGTATATTTAATTATATAAGATCATGAAATGATTAAAAAGCAAACCTTTTATTTATGTTGACGAAGTCCAAATGCTTCAACCTGATAATTGAATATCGCAATAAAATTAACATGATAACTTGCCAATAAAATTAAAGTTAAAAATGAATTTAATTAGAAACTAATAGATGCATTTAAAAAGATAATAAACTAAATTTCCAGTTGAACAAATTAAAAGGAAACATGAACATAGTGCTAGCAAGCTTTACCATATTTTCCAGTTAAACAATCATGACTTCACCCTGACATCAAGAATTCATTTAAAAATAACATTATAGATCAACAATTAGCGAAAAGCAAATTGACAATCAAGAAAAATATTATTATTACTAACAGTTAAAAAGGATTTAGATAATTATAATTGGCTATTGTTGGAGCTAGGATGCAAGCCTAGGGGGTGAATAGGATTGTTAAAATTTTTCAACTAACTCGTAATAGGCGCAGAAATAATATGTGAAAAAACTAAAAGCAAACTAACACAGGGACACACGAGATTTTTATAGTGGTTCGGATTAAAATCCTACGTCCATCTTTTTTCTCAGGGCTTCTTCTTCACTATGATCGAAGTTCTCCCAAATCACAACCCGATTTGGTAGGCTTTATAGACAGGATCCTGGAATCTATCCAAAATCAGTCGACTAACTTAACTACTCACAATGACCAGAAGAAACATAGCCCTAGCTAGACATTCTCAATTCACCTGGCTTGAGTACGCCAACCCTCAATTACCCGTGCTTGAGTACCATAAAACTTACAAGTTTGAAATATAAAACCAACCTAAAAATAGTTAAAGCACAATTAAAAATCTTACGCCCTTTTAACAAACCGCCTCCATCAATGATGATGAAGATCCGTGAAGAAGCGATGTTGGATTTGAATGCAAAGGGCACTTCTCCTCACTAAAATAATCCTCGATGTTGAGTGTGATGAGAAGAAGTTGAACGAGGTTCCGAGGGTTGAATTCTCAAATCAAACTCTCTCACAAATCCTAGTTGCCTTCTCTTGTTGTTATTTTTCTTATCGTATCGCCCTCAATTCCCTTTAAATAGACCTTGATAGTATAGGAAAGAGATACCCTAATCAGAGTCCAAATAGGAGATCAAAAACATCAATGAACGGCTGAGATTAAATCTAAAAATCTGCTAAAACTGTCATATCGTGTCTTAACCATCAACGGTGGAATACGATCATCGATGGTCCATTGATGATTATCGATGGTTGATCAGCCTATCGACAGTGCAAATTCTAGTTTCTAGATTTCTATGATTGATCAGTAGTTCATCGATGGTCCTTGCAATTATCGATGGTCGATTGTAGACCATGGATGGTTCGAAATCTAGTTTCTGTTTCTTCAATTCTTTCTTGTAGTCCATCGATGACTTGACTTGGCCATCGATGGTGCCTCATGACCATCGATGGTTCAAAGGTGAAATCAACATTCGTGTTGATTTTACATCGCTTTGAAACGCAACTTGTTTGTACTGTTCATACCGAAATATATCATCTCACAAACACATCAGTAGAAAATGAGAGTTTGTTATTAATCAAACAAGAGATATTGTATGAACAACATTCTACCGAATAACGCTCTACCAATCTCCCCTTTGATAATAACAAAACTTGAAATTTAAGATACGAATGTAAAACATGGTGAGATATATATTCAAATAAAACATAAACTCATAACTCATGTATGAAATGCAATGCAAAGCTCCTCTACAAAAATGCATACATGAAAAATACAGGTATTCAAGAAACTCCCAATTTCAAAAACATGTAAAAGTTTTCTCCCCAATGAAACAAAGTAAATTTTCAAAACTTTTCAAATTTCCAAATTTCCACCTTTTCCCTTTTGTGGTTATCAAAATAAAACACACCTAGGATATACAATATACTATATCCAAATAAAAATTATCCAAAGATGAAAGGAAGAGAAATACATATGTCGCACAAAAGAATTTTATAGAAAATAGCACTGAGATACATATATAAAATCAAAACAAGTGAATCGTGATAATAAGTCATATTAAAATTCACACACAAACTATAAAGTGTTAGGAATCTTGACCCCAAGATATGATTGTTTTGATGATAACAAATATTACATATTGTGTGTATTATGTGCTAACATTTGTTTTGCAAGATTAGAGCTAAATCAACAATAATATTCAAAGAGATACTCACATAAGATGAGTTCAAGGCAATATGAAGCAAAGAAGATATAATGAATTGTCAAAATGTAATTTTACATTTTCTTTGCTTAGAATTATTGTACAAGCCTTGATCACTCACAGACATTCACACACATTAAAGTTTAACAATATAAAACCCTATGTTAACCATTAAAGTTTATAGATAAAGAATAAGTCTTAAATAGTTCATATATCTCATATTGACCCTTTAGTAGTCGACCAATAGGTTTTATAGTCTAATTACTAATACGTCAAAAATATAAGTTTCAGATTTTATGAGTAGTAGACTAATAGTCGAGTAGTAGACTAATAGTCATAGTAGTCCACTAATGACCAAAGTAGTCGACTACTAAGAAATTATCCGACTTCACGAACTGTTTTGATTTCAGAGAGTGTCACTACTATGAGTTATAGTCACTACAAAGACAGCTTTTCCGATCTGTTTGAAATTTGAATACTTGGACGCTTTTATAGTCGTGTATGTTTTAGGGTTTGAAAACTTGTCTTTTCAAGAGCTATAAATAGAGAAAACGTCCGAAAACAAAGAAGAAGTTTTGCACTTATAAGATCAAACTTTGTGCAAATTCAAGAGGCCAAAAATTCAGATTTTGCCTAAGAGTTAGAGTCTCAAATAGCCTATGTTCTTGATCATTTCCTACTAATTATTTAGGCATATTTCAGAGAGTAAAACCTATAGCCATAGTGAGAATCACATTCACATCCACTTCAAGGCTTATAGGAGTTTTGTACTTTTATTTAAAGGAAGTTTCTCTGTTTGAGAGGTGCGATCTCTTGGTGAAGAGATTATTTACAATTGGCATGGTCTTGTCAATTGGTGTTGCAATTTGCATGGGCTTGCAAATTGGACGTTTGCCTTTGATTTTGTAAGGTTTCAAAATCATAGTGAAAACTCTCAAGCGATTTGCTTGGGGACCTGGATGTACACCGGGAGGTGGAACCAAGATAAATCTCTTGTGTTTGTGATGTTCAATTTCTGAGATTGTTGCTATTCTTTCCTTGCAATTTATAATCTACTTTTATAATTTTTATAAAACACTATTCACCCCTTTCTAGTGTTTAAGTGTGATCGATCTACGATCCTACATTTGGTATCGAGCAAGGTTGAAAGATGGCATCGTAAATACATCACAATTCAAGGAAGGACATTCCACACAACGACCACCACTATTCGATGGCACGAATTACAATTATCGAAGTGCCGAATGAAGATCTACCTTCAATCTCTTGGATATGAATTATGGAATGTAGTCGAGTCCGAAATTCCTAGACCAACCACTCCATACTCGAATGGACAATTGTTGAAAAGGCAAATGTGAATCTCAACTCAAAGGCCATGAATGCTTTATTTTGTGCCTTGGACAAGAACCATTCAATCGAGTGTCTACCTACATCAGCACATCAAATTTGGCATACATTAGAGGTAACACACTAAGGTAAAAATAAAGTTAAAGAATCTAAAATCTCGTTCTTGTGCAATGTGTTTGAGTTATTCAAAATGAAAGAACATGAGACGATCAACTGAAATGATCACAAGATTCATCGACATCACCAACTCATTAATTGGACATGGAAAAGAATATACACAATTGGAGATGGTGAGAAAAGTTCTTCATGCACTCACACCGAATGGGAGAAAAGATGACCGAATTGAAGAAGCCAATGATCTCTCAACACTTACTCTAGAAGATCTCGTTGGGAATCTAATGGCATATGAAGTACAACTTCAAGATAGAAGAGAAATAGAACAAAGAGAAGAAAATTTTGTCTTCAATACATGTTCACAATGAAGAATCGATGGAGATGATGAAGACATTGATGCTCTCTCAAGAAAATTCAAAAGTTCCTCATACAAAGTAAGTATAAAAGATTAAAGATACTAACAATAATTTTATATGTTATGAATGTAATAAGCCGACACATGAAAAAGGATTGTCCTCTTCTAAAGTCAAAGTCAAAGTTCAACAAGTTAAAAGATAAGAAGAAGAAGGCTTTGGCAATGACATGGGATGATAGCTATGCATCCTCTTCAAGAAGAAGAAGAACAAAAGAGGAATCTGGCCACATGTGCTTCATGGCACAAGAAGATGAGGTATGCAATAATATTAATAATGAAGAATTATTAGAAGCATTCAATGAATTTTATGTTAAATTTAAGGATTTGAAGTCTAATTATAAGTTATTGAAAAATGAAAATGAAAAATTAAACTTAGAATTAGTGACTTCAAATTCTTCACAAGTTAAAAATTTAAATGAACTAAATAATAATTTATTTTCTGAAAATAAATCATTGACTAGTATTTATCTAAAATCTGATGTAATAATTTGATAACTCAGATTTCAGATTTAGATAAAGAAATAGGTTCATTTAAAGTTAAAAATGAAGAGTTATCTTTAAATATTAACAAATTTAACAAAGGTAAAGAAGACTTGACTAATTTATTATATTTTCAAAATCTTCTAATCAAAAGTTTGGATTAGGATATGTTCATAAGAAAAATGAATATGATAATAGGACACATTATGCATCATGTCATAAAATATCTTTACATATGAAATCTATGTTCATTTGGGTACCTAAAGATACTTGCTTACATGATAGAAATGTGTATATTACAAATTTTAAGAAAAACATATGCAATTCTAAAAATTATGTTTATATTAATAGATGGAAACCAAATTCTTGTGGATTTGGATTCCTAAAGGCTAATCTTTTGAATCTAAATAAAAGGGTACCTATACTTACATGATTATTTTTTCGTACTCTAAAATGGAAAGGATACAAGATATGCATATATTATTTTTTGCTAATGACAAAGGGGAGATATATAGAAAAATTTTAAATTTAAATTTTTACTAATGCTTTGATGCGGGGAGTAAAAGATTTTTAATGCTTTGATGTGGGGAGTAAAAGATTTTTAATTAATAATTTCATACTGGGGATTAAAAGTTTTTCATATATATATTAACAAAATATATTTGTCATCATCAAAAGGGGAGAATGTTAGGAATCTTGACCCCAAGATATGATTGTTTTGATGATAACAAATATTACATATTGTGTGTATTATGTGCTAACATTTGTTTTGCAAGATAGAGCTAAATCAACAATAATATTCAAAGAGATACTCAAGACATAAGATGAGTTCAAGGCAATATGAAGCAAAGAAGAAGATATATTGAATTGTCAAAATGTAATTTTACATTTTCTTTGCTTAGAATTATTGTACAAGCCTTGATCACTCACAAAGACATTCACACACATTAAAGTTTAACAATATAAATCCCTATGTTAACCATTAAAGTTTATAGATAAAGAATAAGTCTTAAATAGTTCATATATCTCATATTGATTCCCCTTAGTAGTCGACTCAATAGGTTTTATAGTCGACTACATGCACACAGTCAAAAATATAAGTTTCTCAGATTTTACGAGTAGTAGACTAATAGTCGAGTAGTAGACTAATAGTCATAGTAGCTCGACTAATGACCAAAGTAGTCGACTACTAAGAAATTATCCGACTTCACAGAATCGCTTTGATTCTCGAGTAGTCGACTACTATGAGTTATAGCCGATCAGACAGCTTTTGGATGTTTGAAATTTGAATACTGACAGCTTTTATAGCTTGTATGTTTTAGGGTTTGAAAACTTGTCTTTTCAAGAGCTATAAATAGAGAAAACGCCGAAAATAAAGAAGAAGTTTTGCACTTATAAGATCAAACTTTGTGCAAATTCAAGAGGCCAAAAATTCAGATTTTGCCTAAGAGTTAGAGTTCCGAAATAGCCTATGTTCTTGATCATTTCCTACTAATTATTTAGGCATATTTCAGAGAGTAAAACCTATAGCCATAGTGAGAATCACATTCACATCCACTTCAAGGCTTATAGGAGTTTTGTACTTTTATTTAAAGGAAGTTTCTCTCGGTTTGAGAGGTGCGATCTCTTGGTGAAGAGATTATTTATTGGCATGGTCTTGTCAATTGGTGTTGCATTGCATGGGCTTGCAAATGGACAGGCTTTGATTTTGTAAGGTTTCAAAATCATAGTGAAAACTCTCAAGCCGGATTTGCTTGGGGACTGGATGTACACCGGGAGGTGGAACCAAGATAAATCTCTTGTGTTTGTGATGTTCAATTTCGAGATTGTTGTTATTCTTTCCTTGCAATTTATAATCTACTTTGCATAAACGTTTATGTGATCGATCTACGATCCTACATTTGGTATCGAGCAAGGTTGAAAGATGGCATCGTTAAATACATCACAATTCAAGGAAGGACATTCCACACAACCACCACCACTATTCGATGGCACTAATTAACACGGTGTAGGCATAAAAATTGCTTATCAAGACCCGAACAAACTCGTGGACGATGGGTTGACAACCGACGATCCATTCGACAAACCGACGTCCGAAAACGATCACGAAAACGCTGCGGTGAAGTCGACGAGCACATGAAGTGAGTCGGCGAGGCGCATTTGCCAGCCGAAACAACGCCAGCCGCGTGGAGAAACCCGATGACGAAGCTCAACGAGGCGAAGGCTAAACTCTGCTCGAGACGGAATCAACCGTACTTAGTCCGGCCGATGCAAACGAACCGCTTAAGCTCAAAGTTGATCGCACGGACTCAAACACGACGCACATTACCGAGCAAAACTAAGCCCGAAGACCGAAAGAATCGGCGAAGAATCGACGGAGAAACGACGCGAAAACGACGGAAAACGCCAAGAAGACGGCGCCAGCCAAACCCTCGGCCAGTGGCTGGTGGTCGCACATTCGACACCCTACCAACTTGTCGAGGTGCTCGCCAAGGGTCGAGAGGTTTCTACCATTGGCCGAGCCACCCGCCAATCTGTCGAGGTGGCTCTGGGCCAGGCCGAGCCACCATGGGGCACCCCTTTTCATTGTATAAATAGGGGTGTCATCTTCGAGGGGACTTGGCCGATTTTGGAGACTTTGAGGTCGGATTTGCCGAGGTTGGATTTTCGGGTTTGGCGGACTTCTCAAGAGCCTCACGAGATCTACGACGACGGTTCGAAAGCGCACCGGCAGCTCAAGTCCACGACGCCGATCTATAGCGGAAGGTAAACAAACTCGGTCGAATCTACGATACCCTCTAGGTTAAGCTTCGCTAACCTCGGGATAGCGCCGTGATTTCTCCTTATAGATCTCACCTCCCGCCATCCTCTCCTTCGCGGAGTGCGATCCCCGCAGCGATCCTCTTCGCGTGAGTGTGATCCTCAGCGCCGCTTCCTTCGCGGAAACGAGCCCCTACGCTCAGAGTTCCGAACCCGGTTTACACCAGATCGGATTGCGCTGTGGTCAACGACACTAATAAAAAGTCCCCAAGCAGCAAAGAACTCACGCACGGGATCCCGTAAAATAGAGATCCTCGTGGTTTGTTCACAAAAGGAAGAGAGTTGTAATTTTCGCTTTCATTGTACGCCTAAAATAAAGGCATTTCTTTTGTTTGAAATTTTGTTGTGCCAACGGCCGTAAACGAATTCAAACGAAAGCAATGAATAACAAACCAACTTCCCCGGAACAAGCCGGGCACATTCTGGGAGCCACCGCCCGATCGGAGGTCGGGCCGCAACCGCGATCCCTATCCTGGAAGAAGAGGTCGAAGTTCGAAGTTCGACCAGAGAAGTTCGAGGAGTACCTATCCTCACCTCCTCCGATCCAGCCTCCCCGCCCAAGAAGGTCTCCACGGCAGAACCCGGAGCTGGCCTCCGATAGAGCCCCGATCGGCGAAGTTAACCTCATGGCCGCAGCAGCCGAGAACACCTTCGGCCCAAGTCCGATGGTGCCCGAGATGAACGCCGATGATGCTCCAAGACTCTGTTAAGCTCGCCGCGACGACAAAGCATGGCTGCCAAGCTTCAAGGCCATGCAATCCATGGATGGGGTCCGCCACGGCGGATCTAAGATCCGAACTTACGAGGCTTCAAGTGATCGACGGCCTATCCAAGCCGCCAACCGACGAGTGGTCCGTCAAACGGAACCGCTTCCACACTTCGTGGAGCGAGCCCCTCTACGTCTCAGAGTTCCCGAACCCGGTTTACACTGTGATCGGATTGCTGTGGTCAACGACTAATAAAAAGTCCCCGACAAGCAAAGAACTCACGCAAGCGAGGATCCCGTAAAATAGAGATCCTCGTGTTTGTTCACAAAAGGAAGAGAGTTGTAATTTTCGCCATTGTAACGCCTAAAATAAAGGCATTTCTTTTGTTTGAAATTTTGTTGTAGGCCAAGCCGTAAACGAATTCAAACGAAAGCAATGAATAACAAACCAACTTTCCCCGAACAAGCCGGCATCAGAGCCACCGCCTCGTGACGGAGGTCGCTGTACGCGAAACCGCGATCCCTATCCCGTGGAAGAAGAGGTCGAAGTTCGAGTTCACTGGAGAAGTTCGGAGTACCTATCCTCACCTCCTCTGATCCGCTTCCGCCCAAGAAGGTCTCCGCCGCAGGGAGAACCCGATGGGCCTCCGATGTAGAGCCCCGTGATCGCGAAGTTCAACCTGGCTGCCGCAGTACCGAGAACACCCTTCGCTCGGTCCGTGATGGTGCCCGATGAACGCCGATGATGCGCCGGCACTCTCCAAGCGAAGCTCGCCAAAGGCGACGACAAAGCATGTTGCGCTGCTAGGCGCTGCAATCCATGGATGGGGTCCTTTACGGCGGATCTAAGATCCAGACTACGCGAGGTTCAAGTGATCGACGGTCTATCCAAGCCGCCAACCGACGAGTGGGTCCGGTCAAACGGAACCGCTTCCACACTTCGAGAGCGCATCCGAAGCGCCGCGCACTTCCTTGCGCAAGCACGAGCTTTGGTGCAACAAAGCTCGTGGAGAAGGAAGTGGCAAAGAAGCCACCAACGCATCGCCAGTTTGGAGGCCCAAGTCTAATGGTGCCCCAACCTCACGCTTCACACTCCCGCCTTTACGCTTAAGCCGAAGGATAAAGGGCTGTAAATCCAACGCCAAAGCCTAAGACCGACGACGCCAAAGACGCATGCCTCAGATCGACCGCTCGGGCCAACTCGCCACCACCACCAAACCGACTATCAAGGATCGCCTCGTCCGAAGAGAATCACGGGTCACTCCTCATGCAGTGAGGTCGCACCTGCTCCAACAAGGACAAGAAGATTCCCGCAGCCTCCTATCGGATTGAAAATCAAGTCCGACCGCCGAGACTTCGCCCACATCGGGCGAAAGTCTAGGCGAAGTCACTTTCGAAGTTTCGATGGATTGACCCGCCCCTAAGGAGACGCTTATCCGACGATGAGGACGCTTATACCCAAAGATCACGCCAACATACTAAGAAGTTGTTCTAAGACACACGCCGATGAGCCGTACTACCGCGGCAAGAGGTACGAAAATCTCAAGGGATTCCCCAAATTGACGCAATCATGCTTGTGCTCCAAGCTCATTAAGACGATGCTCTCGAGTGCAATTGCCATCAAGAAGCTCCGAAGGGTGTCACCGAGAGACTCACCACGAGATGCCGAGACCAGGACAAGGCGATTCAAGAAAAGGATGATCTCCCCGAGAGGGTGAGCGCCGAGGTCACTAATAATATGACCAGCAAAGAATCATCGCCACGGCTATTCCCAACAAGATCGCAACGGCTAACTCGCTTATGGGTCCGACTATCCGACGGTCCGACACGATAAGCCAAGGGTTACCCGCGGAGGATGATGCGCCGATATTGGCTCAAGAACGATCCGATCATACCGTATCTAGCGAGGGAGCCCCAAGAAACACTTATGATCGCATGCATCAAGTGGCCAAAACGTTAGTCAAGAATCGCCATCTCAAACCGATTCGGCTAATTCTACTACACGGGTGACTTGATTCAAAAGAAGATCACACCTCCTACGATTTCATCCAAATGTCCATCCACTCAGGTTCGCCGGCAATCCTGCTTGGCGATCCCTGAGCAAGAAAACGGCTTTGGAGCACCTGGCTCATTGCATGATGATCGAGGTAAAATTTCGATCAAAGAACGACACCCTTTAAAGAAGTCCTCGGTCACTCCCGGTACAGGGTCGCACCCACCTCAACCGATAAGAAGATTCCTCAGACGCCTCACTGAATTCGGATCGGTTCGAGAGCCCGCCGAACTTCGCCGCAAAAGCTTAACGCTGAGATTAGTGACTCTTGAAACCCCGATAATGTGACTCATCCTCTAAGGAGACGCTTCATCCGACGACGATGACGCTATACCGAGAAGTCATACCAACACACGAAGGGTTGCTCCAGGCATTCATGGCGAGTTGTACTATCGCGTCGGGGTACGAGTAAATCTCGAAAGAGAAGTTCTCAATTGAACACGCATTGTCCGTGTTCTCAAACTAATCGTATGTGTTGTCGAATGTAATCGACTCCGCCGACTCGAAGAAGCGCCGCTTTGATAGGCTTGGCAACAAGATCGAGTCTCAAAGGCGATATGACCAACAGAGGGTGGGATACTTAATCCTCGAAGATGAATGCTCATGGTCGATTGATAAGAATCCACCCAATGAGGGAGACGAACATTCGCCCGATTCATCGGCTGGGATTCCGACACTAGCCTCTGAGAAGCTTTCAAGGCTTTGATGTCAAATATGGCTACTACCGATCCCGCCATCGTTGAGAGTGATGAAGACATGCCAACATGGGAAGACCCATGGATCCATCAACTCCAAGAGCTTGGGGATAGGTTCAACAAAGAGAACCCCCACTAAGGACGCAGGTAGTCCAGATTAATATGGGTGATGAAGAGCATCCTAAACTCATAAACATCAGCAATACTTCCCTTGGAAGAAAAGGAAGAGTTGATTGCCCTAATCAGGAGTATCGATGTATTCACCGAGTTAGGACATGCCAGACTCGACCCCTAATGTGGCAACACATCGCCAACATCAAGGCGATGTCAAACCCGCCAAGCAACAAAGAAGACCGCTGGCCCACAAATATTGGAGGCAATTGTTGACGGTGAAGAAACTCATAGAATCGGATTCATCAAGGAAATTCAACATCCGGATTGGGTGGCTAATATAGTCCCTGGCCATGAAGAAAATGGGTCGATTAGGATGCGGTCGCATCAGAGACCTTAACGCTTGCCCGAAGATGACTTTCCTCTTCCAATCACCGATGTCATAGTTGACAACACGTGTGGATTTGAAAGAATGTCCTTTATGGATGGCTTTTCGGTATAATCAAATCAAGATGTACCCCGATGACGCCAAACAATACGCTCGAACGCTTCATCAAGATATATTGCTACACGGTCATGCCGCTCGCCTCAAAATGTTAACATACCAGCCGAAGCAATGACGGAGATTTTCCAGATCATCTTCGAAAACCCAAATGCTACGCCGACGATTTGGTCGGAAAAGCCGTGGACAAAGGAGATCACATCAAAGATCTTAGAACGGTATTCAACTCATGCGAACTCATCAACTAAAGATGAACCCCGCTAAATCCTTCCTTATGTCTAGCTGCAAGTTCCGCCACAAATAAGGGCATCCACGCCGACTCGATAAAGTGAAGGCAATTCAAGAGTTGCAACCTCCGAGAAATGAGAGAACTCGTAAGTTACAAGGACGATTCGTGACATCCGACGGTTCATATCGAACCTATCCGGAAGTGCTACCGCTCTCCAAGTTGAACAAGAAGGGCGGTCATATATTTCGACGACGCCGCCGTAAGGCATTCAAGAGATCAAGTCGTGATTCGCTAAACCTCGTTTGTTAACCGCGCTGAAAACCGTTTGATCTACGCCAAGGCAACGGACCGTTAGTCACTGCAAGACGACGCGGCATTAATGTGCAGCGTTGTATTACCTGTTTAACATTAGCCTGGCCGAAGTCTCGATATCCAATGGTCGAAGCAAAGGCTTTGCATTGTTCAGCGGTAAAAGCTCCGGATGATTGTCATTGATTTGAATTTGTTTACAGCTTTTTTGCCTACAACAAAATTCAAAAGAAATTGCCTTTTATTTTAAGGCGCATAATGAAAATCAAAAAGATTGCGACTTCTCCCTAAACAAACACGAGGATCTCTGTTATGTCGAGGTCCTCGCTATGCGGGTTCTTTGCCGCGTGTCGGGACTTTTGTGTCCGGTGGACCACCGCTAATTCGATCCGTAGAGACCCGGTTCGAACTACAGATGTAAAGGCCTGCTTCACGAAGGAAACGGTACCGAGGGATCACACTCAATGGCGAGAGGATCACCGAAAGGGTGAGATCTACTAGGAGAAATCACGCTTATCCCCGTGATTAAGACGGCTTAATCTAGAGGGTATCCAGAAGTTCGACCCACCATTGCTACCTTTGCTTATAGATCCGACGCCGACCGACTTGAGCTGCGTTCGAACCGGTATACCGACATCTGAGATCTCGCAAGAATTCTTCGAAGTCCGAGCTCTTCCAAATCACCAAAAATCCAAGCCTCCTAAGCCTTGAAATTCCCCAAATCCAAGACCTTCAAAACAAGTCCAACCTCCTCGAAGAAGACCCTCCCTATTTATACAAAATGCTGAAAGGGTGGCTCGGCCACTTGGTCGAGCCACCGCCACTTGGTCGAGGTACTCACCAGTTAACGAGGTGGTTCTCCAAAGTGGTCGGAGCCTCCCCGCCACTTGCCGAGGCACCTCTACCAAGTGGTCGAGCCTCCTACCATTTGTCGCGGCATCTCGCCTGTTGTCGAGGTGGCTCGCCAAAGGCCGAGCCACCTTGGCCACTCTACCGGTGTCGCCGCTTCTCGATTCTTCCGCTGCTGCTGCTTCGCTGTTGCTCTCTCGCTCGGTTCCGCTCAGATTTGATTCCGAACTAACCTTTGGTTCGTTCGTTCAACGGTCCCGAATCCGATCATCCGCTCGAACCGGCTTAAGTCGCTTGTGACGCGAAGTTTGCCGCTGGGTTCGCCTCAACCGCTTGATGTTCAGATCATTCGATGGGTCGCCATTCACACTCGCCACGAAGTTGTTTCGGGACCTTTGTAAGCATTTTTCAACGCCAGATATTCTCCAAAGCCGCCTCGGCCTCGATTCTTAATGAGTCCGATGCTTTTGACATGATGGTTCCCTACCGCCTACCGAGGGTCCCAAAGATAGCTTCAAATCTTCGATTCTTTCAGATCATCCAGTTCTTTGTAGGATTCCCGATAAGATCACGGTGTCGCATTTATTGTCCGACCGCTTGTTATCTTGACTCAAGCCGGTGGGTGAGTTTTGTTTGTAACTCGGTTCGTTGGTCGTTGTTTGACTAACCATCGATTTTGACTTCTCCGCATGTCGGCGAACTCCTTGTTGGCAACGCTGGTCGCGGTCGAATACATGGAATTTCATAACCATCACCTGCTAATTCCTCCATCATGACGCAGGCCGTTGGTTTAACTACAGCTGGAGGATATGATTATCCGATGTCAACATGACTTTCACCTCATCGATTATCCTTCTTGGAGATTATGGTGGAGGAAATTAAGGGCTACCGAGTTATCCTTAAGAATATGGATTTATTCTCCGTGAACTCCTCGCTGAAATTTTGGAAATAGTTTATACCGTAATCCTAGTTGGAGTAGGATTAGGCGACGCTGATCGGGCCGATGCAATCCGACGATCGAAGTTATCCCTAAGAATATTGTGAGAATATTCTTCCGAACTTCTCGACAAATTAAACAGCTTTATACTGTAATCCTAGTTGAGTAGGATTGGCGACGCTGATCGGCCGATGCAACTACGGGTGTTATCCGCCAATAAATCTTCTAATTTTTCCAAATATAGCGAGGGAGTAGGGTCAATCAACGGACTGATTTGGCATTATTTTGGCATCCAATTAGGGTTCTAATTAGGACTCCTAATTAGGGCTGATTAGAGTCCTAATTGGAATTGATTTGGACCCCAATTAGAATTCTATTTCTTGCCAAATAAGAGTCCTTGTTCAAAGAGGATTTGGTCCATATGGGGTTGTTATAAATACCCATAAATCCTCCTCTTTTCCCTTGACCTAGGCCGCCCTCTTTATCGTTGTTTGTTTTTTATGCCGCCTCGCCTCCGATCAACGAGGTACGCCGCGATGAGGATTTTGTTAATTCTCTTTTCTTTTTGGCGGTGTGATCGGACCGAACCGAGGGTACGATCAGCTGGACGGCGGCGATCCGGTATGGGCGCTACGCTGGCGGGCGTCGGCTACGGCATGGCGTATGGCTGGCGTTCGCTACTGGCGCTACCGGGCTGGTTTGGCTGGCGCACCACAGCTGCCGCTGGCGCCGCTAGCTGGCCGCGCTCGTTGGCGCCGCTGAAGCGCCAGCTGGCCGCTGGCGCCGGCCAGGCGCCACTCGCACTGCGGCCGGGCGCTGATGCTGGTGCTCGGTCGGTCTTGATTGAGTAGGGCACCTGTTGGTGCCTCGTCGCGGGTCCGTGGCCACGACCGACTAAACGGGCTTCGGTCAATTTGCTGATTTTTTCAACCGCATATCCGACCTTATTTGTCTTCTTTTGCGCCCGGCGTCGCCGGGAGATCACGCGCTTCGAGGAGTCGATCACTCCGCACGGCTGCGGAATGCACGCCTCCTTCTTTCTTGCAGCGCCGTCGTCATCATTCTCACACATATATGTTGTATCCCCGCCGTCCTCCTTTGTGAGGCGATTGGGAAGAGCCGAAATCCTCCTTGTGGGGATCGACGCCGGATGTGTGCACGCTCATGACCCCACTTCGCTCTCCTTGTGAGGCGATTGGGAAGAGCCGAGATTCTCCTTCGTGGAGGATTGAGGCTTCAAAAATCACCCGCCTCGATGTTTTAACGGAGTGATTTCACACCGTATCTCGCCTCAGAACGGAATATATTGCCGCTGGACCATGCGGTTATATTTATCGCTCTCCTGCAGCGACGGATGAAATCGCCATACCGCTATAAGGTCGCGGACTCAATCTATGTAAGATGAATTCAACGCCATTTATTAACCGAGTATTTTCTCGATTTCGCTTGATTATTCCTCGAGCTTTTCCACTTACGCGGTCGATGGACGCCATAGTGACTATTATTCCATGTGTGATGATCCCGCGATTTCTATCTCGCCGATTTGTGCCTCGACATCGCCGAGACGATCCAGTCGGTTTGAGGGGAGCTCCCGCTCTCCGACGACATCACCGATGCGCCAGAAGGGACGCCAACTTTCATCGAACCTTTGCGAAAAGACGATTATCTATTCGCGACTCCGCTTAGGATCCTGACATGCTCTTATCGAGTGAGAGGTGGTTGAACAAAGACTTGAGGCCCTTTGTATATTCCCCGATACCTCGCCTCCGCGGACCGACCTTAGACACCATGTCGCGACACTGCATGTCATGGCGTTTGACCGAGGAGCATGATCATATTCATTGTGGGTTTATTACCCAGCTGACCGGTTCGGTTCGCAACAGAATCGCCATCGGCTTCACCTCGGGTTGTAGGGCCGACACACCGCCTCGCGATGAGCTTTTCGCTCCCGCCGACTTTGAAGAATCGCCTTGCTAAATTAGCGAGATGCCGCCGCCCAGCCATAGATTCTTCTACCGGGTACACTCGCCAAGTAAGCACCGGTGGGTCGCCGACCGCCACGCCCTAGCCGATGGGATGGAGAACTTCGTGTTTTGGGTCTCAGATTCGATTCGTACACTATGTATGGCCTTCCAATCGCTGTCAACCATTTCTTTACCTTATTCGAGCTTTATAATCCGCATCAATACGCCACCAAACATGGCGAAGTTAGTTGGCTTTGCATGAGATGTACCGTGATTTCGTGTCTACCCATGGGGAAGATGCTATATCGAGTACTTTCCTCCAATCAGAACCGAGCCGGTGAAGGAACGACCATCGTTATAAGACTTTATGGGATCTCACTTGTCATTACCATATAGCTCGCCCAATCAACCTTGCTTAAGAGGAAATCGCAGTGAGTCCGCAGGCCGCCATTACTTGTTCCAAAGATTTGGAGGACAAATCAGGAAATATGTGAACTATCACCACCCTTCAAGGTTAATGAACTGATCAAGAAGTCCGAGGCTAACTCAGATACACTCGGCCACGCCAAAGAAGGCTTTCCTTCGTGGACCAAGTTTGCGACCTTCGGCATGCGGTGAAGCCTATCCAACAAGCAACTCTTCTAGCAGCTATCTTGCACCGCTCAAGAAGTGTGGTTCCATATCAACTGATGATGCTTTACCTTTGGAGGTCCTTTATCCCGCAGCTCAACTCGCCCACAAGAAGGAACTCTCCCTTCCGTGATGGTGGCCGCATTCACCGGATTGCGGCATATAGTTCGAAGGCGCACTAGAAAGGACGAGCCATCATCACGCATCCCTTCCGTCCGGTAGAGCTCCCATATACCTATTTGATGACCTCGTTGGTTCCTTCATCGTCCTCGACATGATGTCGGCACGGGTTCCACAGATTCGCCTACTCCTTTCTTACTTGGTAGAGGATTGCGATGGAAGGGGTGGTTTTGCAGAGATCAAGAAACGCATGCATTCACAAAGGTGGATCTTTTCCGATGTTTTCCTCGATTCTCTGGGTCAATATGGTGAGTCCTTGGTCGACGAGGAGGTGCCAAGACACGCCAGACTTCACTTAACATTGGCTATTTCAATTGGCTAGTGAATATCAGCCGTGGTATCTCACCTTCCGGTAAATGAGGAATGCTTCATTGAGCCTTATTTTCCCCGTCGCTTTTGCTCGCCAGCCCGGTTAACGCACCAACTTTATGTTGGGAACCCGAATCACGTACCGCACTGAGGTGGACTTGTGGATGGCCTTCGAGCATGGTTATGGAGCCATGGGTGTACCGTGCTAGGTTCACTCCGAAGCTCGTGACCGCCACCGGAGTCGACATTCCTCTATTGTAGTTGGCTATTAGTAGCTAATGAGTCACCCCCGTGAGGGCCATCTCAGACTGTAGCCGGCTGCCGCTATGCAGCCTCCGACACTCCAAGATGCCTGGCCAAGTTCGAGGAAGCCGGCAATCTCATCCACCGATTGAGGCCGAGGGGAATTCCACCACTCGTGTCGGACTTTAGAAGAGGACCAAGCTGGCCGCGAACCCTCTTTTCCCCTTCGCTTTCTTATCCTCTCTATTGATTTCTCATTCAACCGAATTTTCGTGAAAACTGTTGAAGAAGAAGAATTTCAACCTCTCAAGGGTTAAACGAAGAGGTTAGCCCATAAGAATCGCGGAATCGTCCTTGATATAGACTTGACCCGTAATGATCCGCCGGTGACGGAGGTAATAATTCACCGACAAAATTTGAAATTTTGACTTTTGAAGGTCGACATTTCTCCGCTCGCATGCGTGGAGTTATAGGGATTATGATCCCCGTTTTGATTTTGATCACCACAATTGGCCTGAGCTCCCGCTTCATGCCGAGCCCGCTTTTACTCAACAAATGTATGGAGCTATGGCGAAGAGGCCGATGTAGGACCCGATCCCGCGGACCTGTGTACATCTAACATCGATAATTCTCGGTGGCAAATGCGAATGGAATGACTCGGGATTTGTACCCCCACTAATCGCCTCTTTGTTTTTGTTCTTTAGAGAGATCGCAGGAGACAAATGCACAAACCAGACTAGGCCGCCTAATCACACCGTAGGAGGTAAGTAATTCTACCTATTGTTCGCCTTAATTGCATTCACTTTCCTAATGCCCCTTTTTTTCGTGACTTCTCAATGGAAGATCTCGTAGTTTGGTTTATACGGTAGTACCTCCATGGATGACTTGTTACGACTTGGTCACAAGATGGAGATACCTTTGGTGAGGATTTACCCGAAGATACTATCCCTAAGAAGGTATGAACTTTCCTTCGATTGATTATATAGGACCGCTTGGCCAATACTACTATAATTAAAAGAAGCGAGACATTCCATTCGGGTAGGTACCCCTCTTCCCGCCGCTCGTAATCACTACCACGCGCACCGCTGAGATAGATGAGCACACCGAGGGCTCACCGCGGCTGACAAAGATCCCAGCCGATAGATACCGGTAGACTCGCTAGCCTCTCGGGCTACACCGAAGGAGACGGGTGAGGGTCTTTAGCCCAATAAATTTCGCCCCATTTCTTGCTGAAAATTCTAAAGTCCTTTTTTCCTCAGGTGTGGCCTACATCTCGACTCCATGCTCCGGCGAGCGCTGATGGTGGATGAAGATCCATCCCATCTTATTATCCGCTTGGAAATACGCCATTCTTTCTTTGGTGAACACCGATCGAAAAGGTCCTTCATGGTGGGCTTTCTTCATCGGCCTGCACTAATCGCTTGACCCCTGATGGCTTTGATAATGATATGGTTACCCCGAAATGCTCAGCCATTGTTGATGATCTCGCCCATCCGAGGGACAGCCCGAGACCGCAAGAGCCGCGGGCTACGGAGCTTCTCTATGTAGCCGCCATACGGGCTCGCTAGAGGCATGGCGCCGATGCTCGTTTTACCGGCTCAAGTCCGTGATGCGAGAGATCAGGCCGATCAGCTTGGAGCCTTGTTGCCGACATATTCTTCCCTAAGCCATATCCGCACCGATATCGCGGGCGAAAAGGAGAGGATAATACCGCCGTGGGAGAGCTCCATGCCGAGGAAGATAGGATGAGCAGCTTGAGCCGCCAAGGCCAACAAGGAAGAAGACCTCACCGCTATGCCTAGGGAACTCGACCGTCGGGGCGTAAACCGGCCGAGCTCGAGGAGGCAACCATGAAGACACCAACATCGATGAGGAGTCCTTCGAGCCGAAGCAGGTGAAGAACTCACCGTGCTTACAATGGTGAAGTGTCTCAGCCTTGAACAACAAATCCTTTGTCATAGACTTGATATTTAAACAGCTTGTAGCTCCTTTTATATTTGCTTCAAATGAATAAGATCCATTCCTTTCATTGTTTATTATGATTCTTTTACTCGCCCTAAATAATTAACCATAATACTTATAGGATTTTGGCAAACCTCACCATCAACGGTTTGATTAGCCTTTACCAACCACCGCTTGAGTTGGGCTAGCGTATGATTATCGTGGTCCGCTCAAGACGCGGACGCTGTGCTAAAAGAATGAAACTCTTCTAGACTTGTTGCTATGATATTGAATACATAGGCTTGCTCTTTACGCGCAAGAGACCACCCCAACGCTGTTGCATCGACTCGCCCCTCCTTAGGCTTCGGACTAAATACCCCGTAATCGAACTCGTGTCTTCTTCAATCGAAAAGACTAAACCGCAACGCTGCAGGAGGCTATTTTATCCCTTCTTAGGCTTTGGGATAAAATACCCCGTAATCAACTCGTGTCTTCTTCAATCGGAGAAAGACTAAACCGCAACGCTGTGAGGCTGTTTTATCCCTTCTAGGTTCGGATAAAATACCCCGTAATCAACCGTGTCTTCAATCGGAGATAAACCAAGAACGCCGCGGTGAGGCTGACTTTAGGTTATTGGCCAACCCCAGCCTTCAACGGGTTTGATGAGCCTTTACCAACTACCGCTTGAGTTGGGCCAGTAGATTGTCTAAACTGCTCTACACACAACGTTGTGCTAAAAGAATGAAACTCTCTTAGACTTAATGCTACGATGTTGAATAATGTAGGCTTTGTCTTTTGTCACGGAATTGACTACCCCAAGAACGCTGGTAGGCGCTGGCTTTATCCATTCTTAGGCTTCGGATAAAATGCCCCAGATCGAACTCGTGTCTTCAATCGGAGAAAGACTAAACCGCAACGCCGCGGTGAGAAGCTGGCTATATCCCTTCTTAGGCTTCGATAAAATGCCCCGAATCGAACTCGTGTCTTCTTCAATCGAGAAAGACTAAACCGCAACGCTGTAGAGGCGCTGGCTTTATCCCTTCTTAGGCTTCGATAAAATGCCCCAAGATGAATCTTGGTGTCTTTTGACCGAGAATGACCGAACCGAGAAGATTGATTGAGGTGGGAAAGGAAGAATTTGTTCTATTTCCGGAATGAGGCTACAGCCAGATTCCTTTGTGGAATCAAAAGACTCGTGACCTTCATCGGACTACCCCGACTGAAAATCTCAAGATACCTTCATCGGCGCTACCTAAGATAAGAGGGGAACTAAGAGTGGGATCTCCACCGAGAACCGAAGAGACTCAGTGACCTTCACGGACAACCCGGTCCGAAAATCCCTACAAGATACCTTCACCGGCGCTACCTAAGATGAAGATGGAACTAAGAGGGATCTCCACCGAGAACCGAAAAGACTCAGTGACCTTCACCTGACAACTGGTCTGAAAATCCCCAAGATACCTTCACGGGCGCTACCTAAGATGAAGATGGAACTAAGAGTGGATCTCCACCGAGAACCTAAAGACTCAAAGCGACCTTCATGGACAACCTGGTCTGAAAATCCCTACAAGATACCTTCAATCGGCGCTACCTAAGATGAAGATGAAACCCTTCCGCTTGACACGGGGGATTTTACGCTTGGAGAGGAAGGATTTTATATTCTCTCCTAAGGAAAGGAATTTTGAGGGCCTCTTGTTCATAGAAGGAATCAAGAGGGATTTTGGTAATGTACCGTAGGTTTGTAGACCCACCGCCAAGGAATTTGATCGGTGGGGAAATTGTGATGGAGGATAAATCTAGGGTTATCCTCAAAAAGCGGGTGAGACATCCCACGAGGAACTTCCCGTCGAACGGGTTATCCCAAGATACTATGGGTAGTATTTCTTCGTGAACTTCCCATTTATCTAAGATAATTGCGGCCGCCATTTTGGGTAATTAGGCGATATGCACCATTGGAGTAAACCGCTTCTATTACAAACGGGCCTCCCATTTAGGTTCGAATTTACCTTTCTTTTGGAAGTGAGGATTATCGGTCGCCGAAAGCAACAGGACCAAATCTCCTTCTAAAGGTTCTCTCTCGAACTTTCTTGTTGAAAGCCTTCGACATCCTAGCTTGGTAGAACTCAATGCATTGTTGAGCCTCCAGCGCTTTCATCTAACATCTCAAGCTCTTCGGTGACGCTGATGTTGTTCTTCTGGCCGCCATCTCTGCTGAAAGCTGGCGCGGCGATCGGATCAATTTCCAATGGGAGAACCGCTTCACACCCGTGACCGTAGAGTACGGGTCGTTCAGCATGGCGCACTCCAGCGATACCGCAGTGCTTCTCCGAAGTTTATCATCCCAGCCTCGCTTGTTACTTTTCACAAGCTTTAATTTTGATAATCGCCTTGTTGAATGCCTCGCTAATCCATTTGTACCGGATTATAGCCGCCGACGAGACGCCTTGTATCTTGAACTTTCGAAAACCCGATGAAGGAATTGCCGATGAACCGGGACCGCTGTCATGCACGATCCGTTTTGGAAACCGCGTCGATAGATGACATGGTGTTTGATAAACTTGATGACTGTATCGCCTTTACTTCCTTTAGCGGATTGCTTCAGCCCACTTTGAGAAGTAGTCGGTGATCGCTAGAATAAACCGATCTCCTTTAACCGACGGAGGAAAATGGGACCTACAACGTCCATTCCCCATGTCTCAATGGCCGTGATGTGGCCGGGATGCAATTGCCAGAGGCCGATGATATAATTCGCGGAATTTGACACGCGGGCATTTCCGAGCGCATCGACCGCTATTAACCATTGTTGGCAAAGTAGCCCATTCTCCTTGATTCGATCAGAGCTTGGGACCGTGCCGGTGTGCACCACATTCACCCTCGCGGTGCTTCCGGCGACCCTTCGCCTCCCTTGTTTGAAAGGCATCGGAGTAAAGACCATCGCACTCGGCCATATAACGCCCGGGTCTGCGTCGAAAAGAATCTTGGATTCACGACGACTTCTCTCCTTTACGCCTTCCGTAGAATACCATGTAAGACGAATCGATGATAGAAAGCCAATCTCGGCTCCAACTTGGTTTGGGTTGTATACACTTTGGTAACTACCCCTTATCTTCTTGTGCCTCATCGTATAATGGTACTAAGAGTTGGTGAGTCCCGACCGACTAGTTGCTCGGTTCTAAGGTTGTGCTAACGACACGCCTAATGCCGCCACATCCCGCAAGCTGCTTTGGAGGCGCTGGATATATTCGATGAAAAACTCTTCAATGAGTCCGCTATTTCAACAGCCTATCCGATGATGGGGATTAGATCCGACTCGACTTCGTAGTCACCACGAACCCGCTTAACTATCAATTGAATCGCCATACGCTCGAGATATTCGACTTCCATTGGCGGCTAAGTCCATAAGTAGCGCTGTATTGCCACGCTATTGGAACAGGTTCTGCGGAGTGAATAAGCACGGGCATGACATGATTCCCCTGGAAATCAAGACAACTCGACTCCAAATGAGATTTTAGAACATCCGGTACCGCCACATCGTGGCCCGAAGCTCCATCAAAATACAATCGCCATATTTGTTGGTGCGACGTAGTGTTGACTTCCAACTTCATCCCCAGATCATCATATAGCTAACCGCATCCGCTGTCGGGTCGGGTACCAAGAGATCACAAATAGCTTGTCCTTTGACCACTTTCGTTGTTTGAAATACAAGTCATATTGAGACAAGAGCAAGGCCCATTTCGCTAAACGCCAACTCATCGAGGCCGGGTCATAAATATCCGGACGGATTTACGCTAGAGATAACATAAATCGCCCGTCCGACTAAATAGTGCCGTGATTTCAATCGCTAACACTAATGCAAGGCACCGCTTCGACCATCGGGTATCGAGACTCGCACCACTAATGTTCGCCTGTAATACATCGCCTGCTCGCGGATCAGCCGCCGCCGCTTTGCGCGAGTAAAGCGCTTAACGAAAGTGATCCGCTGTCTTGACGTGATCAAAAATGGTTTTCCATCGCGTGCAACAAGAACAGAGGTTTAGCGAGATACGACTTGATCTCTTCAATGCCTTCCGCAGCGCCGCCCCAAATATATGACACTCTTCTTGTTCAACTTAGAGAACGGTTGGCACTTCCCGTGATAGGTTCGATATAAACCGCCGGATGTACGCCAATCGCCCTGTAACCCCCGAAGTTCTCTCGATTTCTGAGGTTGCAACTCTTGAATCGCCTTCACTTTGTCGATCGACGGGATTCCTTTGTCGGTGACGACGGCCAAGGAACTTGCATCGGACATCCCAAGGAAGGACTTGGGTGATTCATCTTTAGCCGATGAGTTCGCATGAGTTCAATACCGCTCTAAGATCTTTGATGTGATCTCCTTTGTCACGCCACTCACCAAGTCGCCGACGTAGCATTCGACCGCTTTCCTGAGATGGTCCCGAAAATTTCCGCCATTGCTCGGTATGTTGCTCAAGATTTTGAGGCCGAACGGCATGACCGTAGCAATATATGCCGATGGGTGCCAACGCAGGTTTTTACCCAGGTACATCTTGATCCGATTATACCTCAAAAGCCATCCATAAAGGACATCTCTCAATCCACATGTATTGTCAACTATGACGCCGGTGATTGGAAGAGGGAAATCATCCTCGGGCAAAGCCGTTAGGGTCTCAGAGGTCCATACGCATCCTAATCGAACCATTCTTCTTCATGACCGGACTATATTCGCCACCCAATCCGATGTTGAATTTCCCTAATCCCGATTCTATGAGTTTCTTCACTTCAACAATTGCCTCCAATATTTGTGGACTAAACCGCCTTTGCCGTTGCTTGACAGTTTGACATCCGCCTTTGATGTTGAGGCATGTGTTGCCACATTAGGGTCGAGTCCCGCATGTCCTCGTGAACTCCGTGCTAATACATCGATATACTCCCCGATTAGGGCAATCAACTCTTCCTTTCTTCCAGGGAGAGTATTGCCGATGTTTATGAGTTTGGGATGCTCTTCATCACCCATATTAACCCGACTACTCATCCTTAGGGTTCTTTGTTCAACCTATCCCCAAACCTTCGAAGTTGATGGATCCATGGGTCTTCCCATGTTGGCATATCTTCATCACCCTCCAATAGTAGCAGGATCGATCGTGGCCATATTCGACATCGAGCCTTGAGTTCTCCCAGGCGGGTGTCGTAATCCTGTCAAGAGTCGACGTAATGTCCGCCTCACCGGTGGATTATTATCAATCACCACGAGCATTCATCTTCGAGGAGGATTCGTGATCCCAATCCTCTCTAAATGCATAGTAATTATCCCGCTTTCCTCTGGGACATATGCCGCTTAGGAGGGGTTCGAGGGCCTCGTCCAAACATAGACCTTCCCTCGTCAAGTCATACCCCCATCTTTTCATGATACCCGCTGTTTCGACTATATCCGAATGTATGGAGGATAGGCCCATTGTCATCTTCACCTTCTTCAAAGAAACGATTGCTTGAACCGCATCTCCTTTTCCGTAAACCAAGTCTTTTCACTACTTGATCTTCGGATGACAAGTGTTGTCCCAAAGGAATCCCCGAATCGCTTTGTGTGAAGTAAGATGATCGAAGTTGTGTGCAACTCGATCATTGTATAACTCGCTATCACATCATTCAAAGATAAAGGATACTCTAAATCGCCATTTATTGATTCATCGGCAATTTGCCAATTAATGTTCATCCGACGATTCTTCATCGCCAAGATTGATTACAAGGTACAATGTCATTTAAAACAAAACCTCCACTATAACCAAGCCCTGCCAGACGTTTCTTCACCGTCCGCATTGGGCCGATGATTCAGTTTCTGACTCATTACCGTAGAGGAGAGAATCGAAATAATTCTCCATCCCCTTAAACGGTTGTTTGTCCGCGACCACCGCCTTGACTCATTATTCGCCTACATATTTGAGACACGAAGAGTAGATGGACTATAACATTACCGCGGATCCAAGGTCACCCAACAATAAGTTATAGGAAGTCTCGATCAATCACATAGCGTGACTTCGACTTTAAGTTCCCATTGGCACTTTATCCGATTTTACCAAGGGTCAGACCACCGGTGTTAAACCCGTAGACATCACCGCTGACGCCAGCCTTCACCGGGGATTCCAAGGTGATACATGAGGCGCAGGGCATGATGCTCACGCGAACCCCGACGACTTCGATCCTGTTAACTCACTAGAGCCAATATACCCGAAGTATAGCGCCTATCGTTTGAATTCCTCACCGCATATCCTCCTTGTAAAGGTGATGGAAGTGCTTAGTCGCAAGGTTGCATTGTTGGGTCAATTTTCCGACTCGCCTAATCGGGAAGACTTCAATCGGCGAGGGTTTTTGAAGAGCTCGCCTTTGATAACCGCAGAATCATAGAGAGTGATCCTTATGATATCCAATTGTGCCATTACATCAAAGCTGCATGGAGAGTTCGGTTCCCGCTTTCTCTTCCAATCGGGCGACCGAATCGAGACCGCTTCGAGTTGAACTTCATGCGTCGCTGTCGTAGCTTTGGCGTACCACCGGCTGCTCGCGCGAGTGAGGGGATTTGTTGGTACCCCCACTCAGAGCCGCCTTGGCATTAGGTCTGGACTTCCTGGATACTTTGTATTTGTACTCGTGGTCCACTCCTCGTATGGCCGTTCCTCTTCTGGACAAATTGAATGTTACCACTGCTTCATCGCTCTCCTCGAATTGGGAAGTACTCATGACATGCCTTTCCTTCGCTTTTCTTCAAGAAGAGGCTACCCATTGCTCGCCTTCCAAGAAGTTCAGGACCACAAGACTTCGCCATTCGGGTCGTATGATACAAGTCCTTTCGGGCGCTGTTTGTGCGGGTCGCCATTCACCGTTCACCGCAACTTTGACCACCGGTTCAGTTCAAACCATGTCAACGTAACCGACTCAAACTTATGGATACCGTGATTCGCCCGACCTTCTTTCTTTGACGGCTTCATAGTAATGACCCCTACATCAATTAAAGCCCGGATTTTGTCCTTAAGGTCAAACAGATTTAGTGGGTGATGAACGCCCCTATGGTGGCGTACGCATCTTGGGTCATTCAGGTTCATCGCCTCCTCTTGATTCTCGGATCTGAGGGAGCTTGATCTTGTTATTTTCCACAAGATATTTGAAAAGACCGGAATCTCGCCGCCCCTAAAAGAATAGGACTCGAATCTCGCTTAAGGCCTTCGCTTTTGTGGCCCGTGTTGCCACGCTGATCGTGCCTCGCGGCGCTCGCTGTTCCGCCGCCGGTTGAGTTGAACGCTTGTTCGCGAACCGCCTTGCTTGTCTCTTTCCTTTGCCGGACAAAGTTACGCCGGAGCCCGCTGTCTACCGACCCTCTCGCTTTTTTCTTTTGAGGAATCTCTACTGTTTCCACGAACCTTCAAGTCCTTCCACGCTATCGATGGTGCTGCACTCCATTGCTTCAAGCACATCTATTGATAAGTTGTCGTGGCAGGTTTGAGGATGAACTCTGTTATTGATCCCGGCAGCATTGCCTTGTTCCGAATCGCTTAACAAAGATGTCCACTGCCTCCGCTTTTCTCGCTTCGCCGGAGCTAACGCCCGACGACAATTTATCGCCATCAAAGAAATTGGTAAGGAAGTTAGACTCCATGTCGCCCCAAATGGAATGCTCCCCGCTTGAGACGGGCGGTACATTCGGCACCTATGAAGGTGCCAATAATGACCAACCATCGTGGGTTCGCTGTAAATAACTCCGAGGTGTGACTTGAAATAAATCGCGTTCGCCGGGAACCCTTCCCACAAATGGTGTGAAGTTTATTAAGTTAAACTTTGACGGGTACGGATTGATTCCCACTCTGTATGGGCAAGGAATACTTCAATCGAGGGCTTCTTGAAGAGCTTCGCCTTTTGATAAGCGCAGCAGCTCATAGAGAGTGATCCTTGCGGGATATTGGCCAATTGTGCTATTACATCAAAGCGTATGGAGAGTTCGGTTCCCGCTTATCTCTTCCAACGGGCGATCAATCGAGACCGCCGAGTTGAACTTCATGCGCCGCTTTGTCGTAGCTTCTTTCGCCTACCACCGCTGTTGGGCGCTCGCGGCGAGTGAGGGGATTTGTTGGTACCCCCAGCTCTGAGAGCCGCCTTGGCATTAGGGTCGGGACTTCCTGATACTTGTATTTGTACTGCGGTCCACTCGGGTATGCGGCATCGTTCCTTCTGGACACCGGAATGTTACCACTGCTCATCGCTCTCCCGAATTGGAAGTAGCATGACATGCCTTTTCCTTCGCTTCGCTTTTCTTCAAGAAGAGGCTACCCATTGCTCGCCTTCCAAGAAGTTCGTGGACTCCACAAGATTTCGCCATTCGGGTCAGATAATGATACAAGTCCTTTCTCGCGCTGCGGGTCGCCATTCACCGCCTTCACCGCAACTTTGACCACCGGTTCAGTTCAAACCATGTCAACGCACCGACCAAACTTATGGATACCGTGATTCGCCCGACCTTTTTCTTTGACGCTTCATAGTAATGACCCCTACATCAATTAAAGCCCGATTTTGTCCTTAAGGTCAAACAGATTTAGTGGGGTGATGAACCGCCCTATGGTACGCATAAAGATCGGGTCATTCGTTCATCGCCTCTTGATTCTCGATCGGAGGGAGCTTGATCTTGTTATTTTCCACAAGATATTTGAAGAGACCGGAATCTCGCCGCCCCTAAAGGAATAGGACTTCTGGATCTCGGCTTAAGACCTTCGCTTTTGTGGCCCAGTTGCCACGCTGATCGTGTCTCGCGGCGCTCACAGCCGCTGCCGCTGCCGCCGCTGGTTGAGTTGAACGCTTGGTTCGCGAACCGCCTTGCTTGCTCTTTCCCTTTGCCACGGGACAAAGTTACGAGAGCTTCCGTTGTCGGCCGACTTCTCTCGCTTTTTCCTTTTGAGGAATCTCTTGTTTCCACGAACCTTCAAGTCCTTCCACGCTATCGATGGTGCCGCACCCATTGCTTCAAGCACATCTATTGATAAGTTGCCGGGCAGTTTGAGGATGAACTCCTTCGTTATTGATCCCGCTAGCTATTGCCTTGTTCCTAATCGCTTAACAAAGATGTCCACGCTTTCTCCGCCTTCGCTTCGCCGAAAGTTAACGCCCCGATCGATACCTCTGTATCGCCATCAAAGAAATTGTAAGGAAGCTAGACTCCATGTCGCCCCACCGTGGAATGCTCCCCGCTTGAGACGGCGGTACATTCAAGGCACCACCTAAGGGTGCCGACGTAATGACCGAACCATCGTGGGTTCGCCGTAAATAACTCCCAGGTGTGACTTGAAATAAATCGCGTCGTGGTCGGGAACCCTTCCCCGCCAAATGGTGTGAAGTTTATTAAGTTAAACTTTGACTCGCACGGATTGATTCCCACTCCTGTGGGCAAGGAATACCCGCTTTCTTTACTTTGAGCGAAATCAATGAGTTGATTTTGCTCTCCGTCTTTGATCTTCTCGCCTCCTCGAAAGCAAATGCTAGCCGCGCTGCGGTTCGTGGGGGTTATCATCTTCGTGCTTCCTCCCCGATCCGATCGCTATCATCTTCATCGACGCTTGACGCTACTGACTCGATTCACCTTGATGTTTTGTCGGCTTGATCTGCTGGTCGCATTTCTCTCATCGCCCGCATGGCCAACTCCATCTCTAATTTGAAGTTTTCCGCTGTTTATTCAACGCTTCGCCTAGCATTTTGGCCACTTGATCTGCATCGATCATAAGCTGCTTGGGGCCTTCGCTAGATAGATGATCGATGCGATTGCGAGCCAATATCCGACGATCATCCTCCTGTAACCCTTCGCTTATCAGATTCGACCGCCTGATAGTCCCGACCGCAAACGAAGTTACCGATGCCGGGAATAGCCCGTGACGATGATTCTTTGTCGGGTCATATTATTAGTGACCTTCGCAACTCACCCTCTGTCATCCTTACGAATCGCCTTTGACCTAGGTCTCGATCTCCGCGGTGAGTCTCTCGAAGACCGACACCCTTTCTCGAGCTTGATGGCAATTGCATTCCGAGCATCGCCTTAATGAGCTTGGAGCACAAGCATGACCGTGGTCAATTTGGGGAATTCTTTCGAGATTTTCGCACTTCTTTACCTGCAGAGTACGTACCATCTGTGTGTACCGAGCGACCGGCCAGATGTCGGCTTGATCTCTATAACATCCTCATCATCGATGAAAACGCCTCCTTCCGAGGACGGATCAACCCATCGAAACTTCCGAAGTGACTTAGACTTTCGCCGATGTGAGCGGTTCTGCAGACTCTCTGACTTCGATTTTCAACCGATAGGGGAGGTCAGGAATCTTCTTGTCCTGTTGAACGGGTGCACCTCCCCGCATGAGGAGTGACCCGCGATTCTCTCCCGAGGACCAAGACGATCCTGATAGTCGGTTTGGTAGTGGTGACAGAGTTGGCTCCACCATCGATTCCATGCGACGCCTTTGACTTTGAGGCCGCCTATCTTGGGGCTCGCGCTGAGCCGCAACGCCAGATCCTTCGGGCTTTAGGTGCCGACAGAGTGTGGACAACCGAGGTGGGGCACCATTAGACTTGGGCCTCCAAACCTCGGCGACGCTGGTGGCTTCTTTACCACCTCCTTCTTCAACGCGACGAGCCCGCCGCACCAAAGCTCGCGGCTCGCTAAGGAGTGCGCCGCCTCGGGATGCGCCTCGGTGGAGCGTTCCGCTTGACACGGATCCACTCGCTGGTTGACGGCTTGATGGACTGCCGACTTGAGGTCAAGCTCTCCGAGTAAGCCTAGATCTTAGATCCGCTTCAGAAGCGACCCCATCTACGATTGCATGGCCTTGGCAAGCTTTGCGCCATGCTTTGTCGCCGCTTTGGCGAAGCTCGCTTGAGAGCGGCAAGATCGCCGGGCGCTCATCTCGCACCATCCGACTTCAGCGCCGGCGGGATTTCGCGCTCAAGGGCACGGGGTTGACTCGCCGGCCCCGGGCTCTACATCGGAGGCCCATCGGCTTCTCCTTGCACGAGACCTTCTGGAGCGGCGGGGAACCGGATCTCGAGGAGGGTGAGGACAGTACTCGAACTTCCCCGGTCGAACTCGAACTCGACCTCTTCTTCCACCGGATAGGATCCGCTACATGACGACGACCTCCTCGACTGAGGTCGGGGTTCTAATCGGTCGCCAAATTGTTCGCGTAAAAGTCGGGATGATTGTCATTGATTTGAATTTGTTTATAGCCTTCTTTTGCCTACAACAAAATTCAAAAAGAAATTGCCTTTTATTTTAAGGCGCATAATGAAAATCAAAAAAGATTAAGACTTCTTCCTAAACAAACACGAGGATCTCTCATATGTCGAGGTCCTCGCCATGCGGTTCTTTGCCCGTGTCGGACTTTTGTGTCCGTGGACCACCCGCTAATTCCGATCCGTAGAGACCCGGTTCGAACTACAGATGGAAGGGGCTCGCTTCACTAAGGAAACGGTTACCGAGGGGATCACACTCACGGGAGAGGATCGCCTCGAGGGTGAGATCTACTAGAGAAATCACGTAATTATCCCCTCAGATTAAGACGGCTTAATCTAGAGGGTATCTCAGAGTTCGACCCACCGGGTTACCTTTTGCTTATAGATCCGACGCCGATCGACTTGAGCTCGCTTCTGCTCTAACCGTATACCACATCAGATCTCGCAAGAATTCTTCAAGTCCGAGCTCTTCCAAATCACCAAAAATCCAAGCCTCCTAAGCCTTGAAATTCCCCAAATCCAAGACCTCAAAATCCCTCCTCCCCGATGAAGACCCCCCTATTTATACAAATCGCTGGAATGTGGTTGGCCACTTTGTCGGAGCCACTCCTGCCGCTTTGTCGAGGCACTCGTTGCTGTCGAGGTGGCTCGGCCAAAGTTGTCGAGCCTCCTCGCCGCTTGTCGAGGCACCCTACCAAGTTGGTCGAGGTGGTTCGGCCAGTGGCCGAGCCTCCTCGGCCAGCTGCCGAGGTGTCACGCCTTGCTTTTTCGCTGTTTTCGCCGTTCCCGCCGCTTTCTCCGCTTTTTGTTCTCGACTTCTGGGTTCCGTCAGATTTGATTCCGAACTAATTTCTGTCGCTCGTTCAACGGTCCCCGAATCCGATCATCCGTTTCAGTCCGGCTTAAGCCGCGCTTTGTGACGCTTTGTGAGTTTGCCGTCGCGTTCGCCTCAACCGCTCGACGTCCCAGATTATTCGATGGGTCGCTACTGACTCGCCACGAGTTGGTTTCGACCTTGTGAGCATTTTTCAACGCTTACACGATCAAATATGCGGCAGACGGCAACATCTAACCTAAGTCATTTGAAGCACGATCATGCTCTCGATCATCGATTATGTCTTGCATGGATATTACCCGCATATAAAAGAAAGAGAGTCAATTGGCCGACGAAGCATCAAGATTTTACTATGATTCCCAATTACGCACTTTGTATAGAAGGTCATATGATGGGTTATCGCTTCGATGTTTGTCAACCAAGGAAGCAGAGCAAGTCTTGAAAGAAGCTCATGACGGTGTTTGTGAGCACACACCGACCTAAGTTATGGGATCGACCGCGAGACCTGCTATTATGGCCGACAATGGTAAGGATGCCGGCTTACGCTTAAACAATGCCATGCATGCCAAATACATGCTAATTACCTTCACCAACCGCCGAACACTTGTGATCCTACCGCCACGCCCCGCCATTTGAAACGTGGGGAATGGATATTGTTGGTCCCATCTCTCCGCTTCTTCAAAAGGACATTGTTTAATATTGGCAATAACCCACTATTTCTCAAAATGGGCTGGCCATTCCATTGAGAATGGTCAAGGCTAGTGATGTGATCAAATTTGTCAAACATCACGCCATAAACCGATATGGTGTACCAAGACAGATTGTCCACGCACAATGGTCCACAATTTGTCACCACGCCACGCTGATTGGATAAATTCAATCCGAATTTAGCATCAACAGCCTTATTATCCCGCAAGAAACCATTGCCGAAGCTTTTAATAAGACGATCATCAAGATCCTCACCAAGATGGTTTCTTCAATAAGAAGGATTGGGACGATAAGTTGGGACAAAGTTTGTGGCTTATCGCACGACGGTTCGCATTAAGACAATCGGCCACCCCATGCTTTAGTTTATGGTTGTGAAGCTATTTTACCGATGGAGATTCAAATTCGCCACTACGAAAGTAGCATTAAACACCGAATGACGACCGAAGAAAATCATCGCCGACTTTGAAGAACTTGAAATGCCGGATGAAAACTACTACGTGCTCAACAAAGATATCGAATGTAATCGCACTGATTTCTAAAGCATTTGACAAGAAAGTCCTGTCGATTTTCAAGGAAGGCGACTCGCATCACCGGTCCGACGCCAATGATTTTGAATTCCAAAAGAAAGGGAAATTCGAACCAAAATGGGAAGGACCATTCAGAGGGAGTCGGCTCACTCGAATGGAGCTGCATCGCCTAACCAATCAAGAAGGCTTACAAAATCATGATGCCTATCAATGGTAAGTTCTCAAGAAATATTACCCCTAGTCAATTATCTTATCGCTTAAGTATTGACTTACCAAGTCAATATTTTATCTTTACGATATCCACCTTTGGCCTACCAAGTGATGCCAATATTCTAATTCTCCGACGCTTGTTATTCATAATAATGATGTTCGCCATCCCCAGGGCTTACTCAACGATGAGCCAATGTTTCATTCCTCGTGAACAACTACCACCTAATTTTGATTTATCGAATGATGTGTCTTCATGTTGATCAAGGGTCATACTTTCACACCACTCAACAATGTGATTGTTTTCATCACAAGTATACTTCTACGCCATCAACCACCATCATTTCCATATCGCTCTTGTCCGAAAGTGACTTTATGTTAGATAGTGGTTAACCAAGTGATACACCCCTATCAACTCCTCACCTAATAGTGGCCTACTATGCCATGTGCTCCTATTCCAATTATAGTCGCTATACTCTTATGTCACCGAATCCACTCAGCTAACTCCACAGTCATTTCCTTAAATGACTTTGTTCACAATCAAAGTTGTTATACTTTCATGTCATTAACAACTTGATCACTGATCAATGATCGCTATACTGTCCCCTAACGATTTGATCACTCCTATACTGTTTTATTCCTCGATGGTAGCCTACCACGATGTGCTTTTATTTCAACCACAGCCTATACTTTTATGTCAATCAATGACTTAACTATCCTACAAGGTCATTCCTCTAAATGACTTTGTTCACAATCACGTTATACTTTCATGTCAACAACAACTTGATTCCCTTTCTCGTCACGATCGTGGCACTTTTATGTCATTGAATGATTTGATCACTCCCACACTATTTTATTCTGAGGGTGGTTTAATGTGATGAGTTGTCCTTATCTTTAATCCAACGCCTTGAACGCTAAGGATAGAGGGAAATTTTAGCTAAGCCTAAAAGAACCTCCTGAAAAACTCATCATACCGAGGGAAAAGTATGGCTAGTCCAGCTCAAACCAAGAATCGGTAAAGACATACCAAGTCCGCTGATAGTGGGGTTTGCTAAAAATTCCAAATTGCGCATATAAATGACAATTCTAAAAACATTAAATGGACTCCAAAGTCGAAATTTTATAACAAAATCAAGGGTACATGAGTTACAGTTCCCAAGAGTTTGGCGGATTCTAGCCGCTCCTCTGATCCGACGACAAAGGAGGGCTTTCGAGAATCATCCGCCCCCTTTGCATCGCTATCCCAACATCGTTCTTCTTTCTCCCACGTCCACCATCTAAGGAGGAGGTCAAGAACGAGGCAACGTGGCCTTGTTAAGCATGAAAAGGGACCGGATTTTATCCACTGCACTCTTACGCTTGTGGCTTGATTTGTATGGTCTCATTGGGCCGTAACGCTTATATTCTCAATGCTAAGTTCTATAACAAGCTTTTTGAACTGAAATTTGATGTGTTCAAAAGACCTGAAGTGCCTCAAGATGTTTTATTGATATATAAAACTGAGAAGCACCGAATCTGAAGTTTTTCATTGATAATGAAGGCATTTGAAGTGCACGGGAGCATAATCAAAATATTGGTTGTATGGAGATTCATATGCAAACCGTTGTTAATATAGAGGGTTCTATTTTTGAAAAATCGATAGTTTTAACTAAAATATAAGTAATCAATAAACTCTTTTGAAAATTGAGCTTTGTGTGATGTAAGTTTTATGATTTCGTGTTTCATAGCACAAGTTTAATCGAAATGTTAACTTTAATAGTTACATGTTAACTCTTCCGTCAGTGTTAAGTATCACAGCCTAGTCAAGTAACTTTTCTTAAACATATTAACTTTTAGGTTTTCTCATGACTATCACAGCTATATGTTAACTTTTAACCGAATGTGTTAACTTTCCTCCTAGTTTGTTAACTCTCACACTATTAACTTACACAAGAAGTTATTAATTTAAAATATCGAAAATAATATTATACTTGACTTTAAAATCCACTAGTTTATTAATTTGTGTAGCAATGATACCTCTTTGAATACAAAATATAGTCATACTCCTCCAAGAAATACTTTTAAATCAGAGAGGATCCCAACTGAGTGCCCATCTGGTGAGAATACAATGAGATCAGATGATATTCTCAACAATACTTCCACCATTCCTCAATGGTGGCACTCAACATTAACTGAAAGGGGTCAACAATTTGAAAGTGTAAATAAATTGAGACTAGCTTTGTAATACTATTCTATGGCTAAAAAGTTTGATTATGAATTTGTAAAATGAACCCAAACATATCCGAGTTTATTATCGATATAAGGAAACATATGGATACCCTTGGATGTTGTTTGACTCTCCTGTTAAAAATGAAAAAATAATTGAAATCAAGAAGTTATGAACGAACACGCCAGGACTCCATCATAGTATCTCAGAATTATATGCCTCAAATGTAACCTGTGGGTTGAAGGTTTTCTCTTTCACCATTTTACTCTTACATTTGTTGTTGATCACATATAATTACCGTGTAATGCTAAAGTTACCAGATTGAAAGTTAACAGTAAGCCCAAAAGTTAATGTTGTGTTTAAAGTTAACATAATATCGTAGATAGTTAACATGCACACAAAAAGACAACTTCAGCTAACATAATACCAAAAGAGCTTATGACCAAGTCTTTATCTCATCCCGATTATGAGAAGCTTAAGTGTGCTAAGAGATGAAATCGAGATATTGCCACCAATTACTACTAAAAAGAGAAGAAATAGAACTAGACGATAAACAATAAAACCATTTACAAACGCCCAGCTGAAATGTTCTCGATGCAAAGCCGAAGGTTACAATCGAAGCTACTTGTAACGAACCATTGGTGATTAGTGTGGATCACCTCCATCCTTGCAAAGGGGAATGGGAACAACACCATTTTGAGCCCTGGATTTCCGCATGGAACCTAATGGAGGGTCACCATATTTGTGGTGACTTTCTTGCTCGTGTTTAGCTTAAGGATCCTTATTCGATGAACGCCTCAATTTTATCCTTGAGGATATAATGCTTCTTCATCGGTGTTCCAATATTCTCGGATAGAGATAGTAGTCGGGGTCATCGGTCTTCCGACTTCTTCGGCATCGAAGCCTCGAGTTTCAAACGATTCCCTTGTTGAGAACATGGAAAATAGCAACCGTGATGTTCATCCTAAATGAATAATTACGCCGAGCTCTTTTCTGGTTCTTTGCGGGTTGTTATTTGAGTTCGACTCCACCGCTAAAGTCTCCTGGCCTTCTGCTGTAATGTCTTGCTTGCTCTTGTTACCTTTGAAATTGGTATGGGCTCAAACTTGTTGAAACGTCCGATGACTTCTCACTATCTCGCTTGTTCCATCAAGTCCTTCTAAGTGTGGGTAGTGACAACACCCATGTGAGCTTCAATCTTGCCGAAGTTGTGCCGACAAGTTTATAACAACATCGGTAGAGGCATATCCTGCATCGAATGTCAAGCTTGCTATATCGCTCGATATATTCTCGATCGGCCTCATTCCCGCTTTGTTTCTAAGAAAGGAGCTTGCCCATGGTGATGTCGATTGTTCCTCGTGAAATTGCGAGAGGAACTTGGATTCCAAATCCACCCAAGATCCGACAACCTCGTGCAAATTCGAACTACCAAAGGTCACCCCCAAGAGTACCTATAAAGAGACGGCCTTAATGACATTATCGCTACCCACTACATTCCCAATTTGTTGATGGAAGTAGTAGATATGCCGTTCAGAGATCCTTTGCCATCAAACGATGTGACGAGGTGGCTTGAACTTCATAGGGTAGGGAACCATATCCCACTCGATGGGATAAGGTCGGATAACCCTACTTCTTAAGCCCGTCGCTGAGAAAGAGCGCTGAGCGCTTATGGATGTCCTCCAAAGCTTTCGCTTTGTTTGGTTTGGCGAGCATCGCCGCCTCGACCTTGCATGCTCAATCCGCCGCTTGGGCTCTTTGATCTTCTTCGAGGCTTCACGGGATTGGCTTTTTCCCTTTGAAGAGCTTGTTTGAGGATCGATTCAACAAGAGTTGCTCAATCATTCTTTCTAGGTGTTCGATTCGCTGTCCACCTCTTTCTTTCCGATCGCCATTTGAGCCGCCAGATCTTCTCTGCCTCAGCATTTATTTCCCACCTTTGTCCTTGACTCCTAACTAGGGTCGGGTTTGATGTTATGGACGAAGCCGGCATCACGAAGCCGTTGATTTTCTTTGGGATGAGGACTGCGTATTTGTATGGAAGATTAGTTGAACAATTGCCGCTTCCGCCTTTTAGTCGTTACGATATACACCTCCGCTCGAAGTATGGAGTGGATGCTAGAGAATAGATCGATCGTGGGAGCTATCTATATCTTCCTTGGCATCTTCGAGGTTACGCCGGCCATGTTGACAAGTGAAGATTTGATTCGCTCGGTGCGCCGCCGCCGCTTAGTTCGAGCTTCAATGCTCAAGAACAGGACTGAGATGGTTGAAAACCGACCGCTTGCATCGCAACATTCTTGGACTCCGGTGATCACTCCTTTTGTGTAGGCATCAAAATTGCCGAGGAACCCCAAGTATGACTTAATCATGAGAAGATCGAAGAACAACGTCGCCGAGATCTAAGGAAGTCAACCACATGGTGAAACCGATGCAAACGAGACTCTCTTGTGTCAGCGCCTATCATGCAGACACTCTGTGCGTCACCAAAGGTGAGACATTCTTCGTGTCGCTACCAGCATGCAGATTATCTTTGTGTCTCGCCAATAGCGAGACATTTTCTTGTGTCGCTACTAAAGGCGACACCAAGAGCCTAAATCGCTCTTGAGTGTTCTATTGATGCCTCATGGGCCCACTTGACTTTTCAACGTGAGAGAATACGCTCACCACGCTAGTGGGGGTTACATGCTAGAAATACCACTAAGCATGAAAATAGTATGCTTAGTCACACCTAAAAGGAGGAAAGCCGCTACAACAGCTAGTGGACACGCCTCCTCGCCGAGACAATCAACACTATCGCAGCACCGCGCCGCTTCACACCGTCAGCCCACTACTTAGATTTGGACACTTGACGATTTGTGTAATAATCACCGCTCGCGGACCGCCGCCATCGCCCCGCGGTAAAGCACTTAACGAAAGTGATTCTGCCTTGACGTAGATTAAAAACGGTTTTCCGGCATGTGCAACTAGAACAGAGGTTTAGCGAGATACGATTTGATCTCTTCAAATGCCTTTGGCAAGCTGCCATCCCAAATGAAGGATACTCTTCTTATTCAACTTAGAGAACGGTTGGCACTTCCCATAGGTTTGATATGAACCGCCGATGTATGCCAATCGCCCTTGTAACCCCCGAAGTTCTCTCGTTCTGAGGTTGCGCTCTTGAATCGCCTTTACTTTATCGATCGACGTGGATTCCTTTGCTCGCGACGCACGGTAAACTTTTGGATCATCCCTGATAATCACAATTTTATTACAATTTTATATCCCTATTTCCTATTGAATATGAATAAATATCTTGCTAATAATTGTTTTATCTTATATTGCGTGATAATGAAGTATTAATGAATAAAAGCCCAAATGACTCTAATTCTTCATTTTCTACCTATTTTTATAGTCCACATATGAAGACAAACGGCTCCAAGATATCAAGAAGATCCAAGAAGGAAATCATGCAAAAGGCAAAACGACCAAAGTCGGTGCGAACCGATCGGTTGGCCAATCATGCCTAACCGTTGGCTAACCGTTGGTTTCGGTCGTTCAATTCGCAGATTCTTCTCCTATTTTGGCTTGGTTTGATCCAACGGTTCACATTGATTGCAAGTAGGTATAAATATGGGTTGTATCCGAGGGTTTAGAGGTGTGAAATATTTTGTAAAACTCCTTTTGGAGAGAAAGGGTTGCTCTTGTTTTAGA
>CM022704.1:65689949-65786894 GCA_012295165.1 Asparagus setaceus
TCTCTCTAGAATCAATCCTCACGGATCTTTTTCTCTAGCCTCTAATCTCTCCTTTTCGATCCCCTGTGAAGATCTTTCTCCCCTTTTATAGGTATTTTAGGGGTGTAAGCCTTATAGAATGAGGATTAAGTGGCCCTCAAATCGAGGAAAGCGGTTTTGGAACCATTTAAATCGTGTTCTGAGATAGGAAGCAGCAAAGACTTCGCGTTTTATTTTTAGATGACCCTCGCGTCTGGCGAGGTTGAGATCTACGTTTGAGCATGATCATGGCGCTCAGCGTCTTGGGCTTAAACTGACTAAAGGCTCAGCGTTTTGGAGCTTGGGCCTGGTGAGAGCTATCGTTTTGAGCTTGGGGCGGTGAGCAGCTCCGCGTTTAGAGTTTGGGCGGTGAGGCTCTAGCTTGGAGCTTTGGGCCGGTAGAGCTCCCGTTTAGAGCTTGGGGGGCGGTGAGCAGCTCCAGCGTTTAGAGTTGGGCCTTGGTGAGAGCTCTGCGCTTGGAGCTTTGGGCCGGTGAGCTCCAGCGTTTGGAGCTTTGGACCTGGTGAGAGCTCAGCGTTTAGAGCTTGAGCAGCGGCTAAGAGCTCAGCGTTTAGAGCTTGGACCACGATGCTAAACCTCTTGGTTGGATCTTATCTTTGTGTTTGTGATTCTACCTGTTTCCTCGAAGCCTTCAAAGCGTGACTTAGTTCAAGCGATATCTCGGTGAATCGCGGCTTATCGTTGATAAAATTTTGGCTGACCCTACAGGTGGAACCCGGGAGATCCTGCGCCCAAAATAAAGTCCTTCTCCCCAGCAAAGTCGTACCCCACTTCTTCATGAGGTCTTTGCGGCTTCGGGCTATATCGGAAAGATGAAGTTTTGGTTTATCTTCGCCGGAACCCGTCTGCGAGGAAGTAGTTGGTGGGGAGTCAACTCCCCTCTGCGAGTAGACTAAGTCCTTCTTGCGGCCTCTCTTCCCTTGGGCGATGAAAGTCGTCTTGGATGAATCTCGAAAGTGCTTACGCATTACGGGATGGCCGAATTGGCATATGCAATTCGGGGTCATTATACAACTTTCATCACATCGTTCGGACACGCGAGTACTCTAAATCATCTTTTATTTCTTGTTCTTACGAACGCCAATTACAACTTTCATCGAAGATCCTCTTCGTCAAGATTGACTACTAAGGGTACAATGTCATTGAACAAAACCACCTTTATAGTCAAGCCCGGCTGATATCGGCGTCCTCACATGTCCGTGGTGGGCGATGATTGATGTCGGACTCATTAGTAAAGAAGGAGTCGATGAAATAATTCTCGGTCCTTTAAGCGGTTGTTTGTCGCGACCACCGTCTTAACCTCGTTATTAGTAATGGACATATTTGGAACAGTAGAGGGTAGAGAGACTATAACATGGTTATGGATCCAAGGGCGACCCAACAACAAGTTATAGGAAGTCTAGCGTCAATGGCGTAGCGGGTGACTTCGGACTTTAAGTCCCCATCGACACTTATCGCGGTTTTTACCAAGTGGCGAGACCCACTGGTGTTAAATCCGTATATCCTGATGCCGGTCGGGCGAGCCCTGCAGAAATCCCGGGCTATACATCGGTATAAGGCATGATGCTCCGCAATGAACCGGATCAACTTGGATCGGTTGACTTATTGGAACCAATGTACCACAATGAAGTAGGCTGACTGTCATGCTTCGGCGTCTTCGTCGCATATCCTCCTTAGAGAGCGTGATGCGGGGAATATGCTTGGAGGCCACATTGCATTCCGGGCTGATGACTCCGGCTCCTCGGACTTGATTTAATGTGGGTTAGGAAGACCTCGAGTCACGCCAGCGCTTCTCGTAGCGTAGCCGGGTTTCCTTGGACAACCTCAATAGCTTCGTATAAAGTTATTCTTAGGGATGTTGGCCAATTGTGCCATCACATCGAAGTGGTAGGGAGAGCTTGTGTTCCCCGATCCCTTCCAATCGGACGATTAGCCGGAATTTGTTTGAGGGTTGCACCTCGGATTTGCGGGTTGTTTCCCCTTCGTTACAGTGGCGTTCTCCTTAGGAGTGGCGGAACCGTGGGAATTGTTACTACCCAAGCTCCGTTAACGTTTTAGCATTAAGGTTGGTCATCGGGGGTATTTGTAAAATACTCCGCCTCCTGGTGACAAAGGCTTCTGTTCCTCCTCAGACAAAGAACAAGTAGGAATTTGCTGCGTCGTCGTCGAGTAGAACGGTGAGGTAGCATTGCAAGATTTGCCCTTTCCTTGGACTTCTTTTTAGATGAAGGCGTCAGCCTTGTCGTCTTTAAGTAAGTCGGGTGGACCCATAGGAGTTCACCATTTGGGGCTTGTGACACTAACCCCTTCTCATTTGCTTGTGGGGATCGTAATTCACCGTCTTCATTCCCACTTTGACCACGGTTTCGGAACGGGTTGTAGGCCTTGTCCCAAAGCTTATGGGACGTCGGCGTTTGCGCCCACTTTCTTATTTGGTTTGGGGTGATCACCCCACTTCAATCAAAGCTTGGATCTTGTCCTTCAGGTAGCATGACTTGGTGGGGTGGTGTATAAGCCTATGATAAAGGCGATGCTTGGGTCCATCGTCCTTTGAGCTTCCTCACGGTTGTGATCGGTGGCGATTGGATCTTGTTGTTGTCTAGCAAGTACTTGAAGATCGGCACCTCTTCCACTGAAAGAATCGTCTTGGGAAACACGAGTGGGCCTTCGGTTTGGGAATTTGTTATTCTTCTTGATGGGGTCGGCTGCTTCTTCTTTATTCTTGTTGTGGTAGGTGGAAAGTTTGATCGCATCAACATTCTTCATTGGCGCCTTCCCTTGTTCAGGGACAAAATTTTGGTTCAGTGAATTTGGCGCTGTGACCTCGCTCGCCTTCTCCCTTTTGAGGAAGCGCTTCGGCCTCTTCCCCTCGGACTTTCAAGTCTTTCGAGGTTTTAGGCGGTGCGGTGCCCATCGCCGATCACGTCCGTGAGAGGTTATCTTTGGCGGGTCTTGAGGATGAATTCCTCGTGATTGGGTCTGCGAGTTCATCGCCTTGTTGCGGAACCGTTTGACAAAATTATCCAGTTTCTCCATCCTTACGCTTCGTCCATGCGCGCGAGTGAAACCTCGTATCGTCATCGAAGAAGTTAGCCGGGAACATAGATTCCATGTCTTCCCGGTGTTGATCTGCCGCTTTGAGGGCGGTACCAATCGAGCCGCCCTCGCGGTGCTGAGCGAATGGCCGAACCATCAAGGGCTCATTAGGAGATGACTCCCAAATGGCTCTTGAAGTAGATAAGATGTTGAGTGGGGACCCTCTCCCATCGAGCAGTGAAGTTTATTAAATTAAACTTAGGGATAGGGATTGACTCCCACTCTCTTGGGTAGGAGCACGGAATCCCGTCTTCTTCACTTCTTGAGCGAGATGGCGAGTTGACCTTGCTCTCGGATCCTTGATCTTGTCATTTTCACTTGCATTTTGTCGGTGATTTTGAGGTGGGACCATGGTGTCATCATCGGCGTTACGCTCGCCGGTGTTAAGGTCTTGCTCTTCATCCGTGTAATGGCTATCCGTCAAATTGGCGTTGTTGCGATGGCGCCCTCACCAGCGATTAGTCATCGCTTGCATCTGCGGTCATGCATTTCTCTCATCTGTGCATGGCCATGTCCATCTCGAGTTTGAAGTTGTCCTTCTATTTTGCCAAGGCTTCTTCAAGTAGCTTGGCACCTCAGTACTGCTGATCATGAGTGCTTCACAGTATGGCCTTCACTAGAGGCGGTGTTATCGGATGCCATTGCCGAGCCGTCATCCGATACTTCATCTTCGGAGGTACTCTTCGTTCGGTTGTGCCTTGAAGGGATCCCTCTTTGCGGTCGTGATAGTTAGGCCGTCGATAGTAGGCATAGCCAGAAGTCACTGCGTTGGGAGGGCTCACGGAATGCAGCGTGGCGGCGTTGCCTTGTTGGTCATATTGATGGTGACCTCAAGCGGCTCATCCTTGCCTTGGCGAGTGCATGTCTTCTTCGGGAGCGCTTGGCCGAGGTCTTGGCGGTTCGTTGGTGCTCGATCTTTGGAAGGCTGACACCCTTTCCGGAGTTTATGGCGGCATTTACACTCAGAAACGCGCCTTGATCAATTTAGTACAAATGCAAGAGGATGCGGTTTACGGAGAGCTACGTCTATGAGACTTCTTCTACCCCGACGCGATAGTACAACTCATCGGCATGAGTGCGGAGCAACCTACCGTGCGGCGACACAATCTCTCAAGTATAACGTCATCATCGGATAGCGGCGTCTCCATCGAGGTTGGGTTGGCGTCCGCGAAGTCTTTGAAAGTTCTGGCGCTTAACGCCGCGCTTTTGGGTGCGTGGCGTCTCAGCGGGCTTTTGGACTCGATCCGCAAACCGGTTGGTGGATTCTCCGGCTTCCGTCGTGATGAAAACTACGGCATTGCGAGTTGTCTGGATCTCTTCAACAAGCACTGCGAGTTGACCTTTCACCTTGATCCAAGCGAACCGGACCTAGGTTGAAACGAACCCTTATCGGAAGGGGTGTGGTGTTGGCAGAGTCTTTATGGAAGGCGGGTACATCGAGAGCTCACAGTGCAGGAGAGGGATTCGACTTGCTACGGTGACTTCTTGGTCACCTCGCTCCTTTGGCTGTTGTGCTGAACCCACACCACGTGCGCAGCGTCACGTTAGGACCACGGCGTTTTGGATCCGCGAGGGTGGAAGCGATCTCGCTTGACGGATCCATTCTTGATTCGGCGATTTAGAGGAATTACCACCTATCTTAGATCTCGGGGCTCGTGCCCGTCGGAACCGGATCCGGCTTGTATCGGACACCGTCCATGGATTCTGCCCTTTGCGTATTGCAGCGCAAAGGCGTTGTCGGCGCCGTTAGCGCTCTCTTTGAGAGAGTCACATAGCCTTGGTGGACTTCTCCTCATTGGCGGGAGGAGGGATATCAGATCTGGCCTTTGGATGGCGCGGGGAGTTATTCTTGTCATTGTCGTTGGCGGTGGCGAGGGCGTCGGCTTCGGTCGGTGGCGCCTTGGAGTCCCCTGCAGCGGAGGGCTTCTTAGCTACTTGAGGAAAAGAGGAGTTGGATGAAGAGATAGGCCTCAAATTTCTCTGGTCGAACTTCGTACTCGACCTCTTCGATCAGGGATCGAATCGGTGGGCTGCGACACAACGATCTCGGATGCAAGACCGGTGGCCCAGTAATTAGCCGGCTTGTTCAGGGAAAAGTCATTATCTTTTTCATCGGTGAAATCGTTCTACCTTGATGGGATTACAAATGAGTTTCAAATAAAATCACCTTTTATAAGGCTTTTACAATGAAAAGGATAAAAATTACAACTTTCCTCTCGTTCATCGAAGAAGTTCGCCAGAACATAGATTCCATGTCTTCCAAATGTTGATGCTGCCTTTGAGACGGCGGTACTAATCGAAGGTCACCGCAGGTGCCGATTTAATGACCGAACCATCAAGGGCTCATTACGGAGATGACTCCCAAATGGCTCTTGAAGTAGATAAGATGTTGAGTGGGGACCCTCTCCCATCGAGCGGCGTGAAGTTTATTAAATTAAACTTCACGGATAGGTTGACTCCCACTCTCTTGGGTAGGGAACACGGAATCCCGTCTTCTTCACTTCTTGAGCGAGATGGCGAGTTGACCTTGCTCTCCGGATCCTTGATCTTGTCATTTTCACTTGCATTTTGTCGGTGATTTTGAGGTGGGACCATGGTGTCATCATCGGCGTTACGCTCATCGGTGTTAAGGTCTTGCTCTTCATCCGTGTCGCTATCCGTCAAATTGGCGTTGTTGCGATGATCGCTCACCCGCGATTAGTCATCGCTTGCATCGCCGGTCATGCATTTCTCTCATCTGGCTGCATGGCCATGTCCATCTCGAGTTTGAAGTTGTCCTTCTATTTTGCCAAGGCTTCTTCAAGTAGCAGCCACCTCAGTACCGATCATGAGTGCTTCACGAGTATGGCCTTCACTAGAGACGGTGTTATCGGATGCCATTGCCGAGCCGTCATCCGATACTTCATCTTCCGGAGGTACTCTTCGTTGCGGACTGTGCCTTGAAGGGATCCCTCTTTGCAGGTCGTGATAGTTAGGCCCCCGATAGTACCGCCCGCAACCGAGTCACCGCGTTGGGAGGGCTCGGAATGCCGCGTGTGGCGTTGCCTTGTTGGTCATATTGATGGTGACCTCAAGCGGCTCATCCTTGCCTTGACAGAGTGCATGTCTTTCGGGAACGCTTTGACCGAGGTCTTGGCGGTTCGTTGGTGCTCGATCTTTGGAAGGCCGACACCCTTCCGGAGTTTTATGGCGGCATTTACACTCGAGAAACGCGCCTTGATCAATTTAGTACAAATGCAAGAGGATGCGGTTTACGGAGAGCTCGTCTATGAGACTTCTTCCTACCCAAAGCGATAGTACAACTCATCGGCATGAGTGCCGGAGCAACCTACCGTCTGGCGACACAATCTCTCAAGTATAACGTCATCATCGGATAGCGGCGTCTCCATCGAGGTTGGGTTGGCGTCACGAAGTCTTTGAAAGCGCTTTAACGCGACGCTTTTGCGCGTGACGCCTCGGGCTTTGGACCTCGATCCGCAAACCGGTTGGTGGATTCTCCGCGCTTCCCGCCTGCGGGCGGAGAGCTACCCCAAAGATTGCGAAGTTGTCCCGATCTCTTCAACAAGCCCGCAGGAGTTGACCTTTCACCTTGATCCAACCGAGCCGGACCTAGGCGTTGAAACGAACCCTTATCGGAAGGGGTGTGGTGTTGGCCGAGTCTTTGTGGAAGGCCACGATCGAGGAAAAAGCCTCGTCCGGGAGGCCGAGTTCGACTTGCTTCGGTGACTTCTTGGTCACCTCTGCTCCTTTGGACTGTTGAGTAGCTGAACCCACTGCGTGCAGCGTGGGACACGGCGTTTTGGATCCGCCCGAGGGTGGAGCGATCTCGCTGGCGGATCCATTCTTGATCGGCGATTTAGAGGAATTACCACCTATCTTCGTCTTACGGGGCTCGTGCCCCGTCGGAACCGGATCCGGCTTGTATCGGACACCGTCCATGGATTCTAACGCCATGTATTGCAACGAAGGCGTTGTCGACAAGGCGGCTCTTTGAGAGAGTCACACGCCGGTGGACTTCTCCTCATTGGCCGGGAGGAGGATATCAGATCTGGCCTTTGGATGGCGGGGAGTTATTCTTTGTCATTGTCGTTGGCGGTGGCGAGGAGAGCGTCGGCCGGTCGGTGGCATGTGAGTCCCCTTGCGCGGAGGGCTTCTTAGCCTCTAAGAGAGGTTGGATGGCGGAGAGATAGGCCTCAAATTTCTCTGGTCGATTCATTACTCGACCTCTTCGATCAGGATGGAATCAGTGGGCTGTGACACAACGATCTCGGATGCAAGACCGTTCCCACTTGTGGTCGCCAACTTTCAGGAAAAGTCATTATCTTTTTCATCGGTGAAATCGTTCTACCTTGATGGGATTACAAATGAGTTTCAAATAAAATCACCTTTTATAAGGCTTTTACAATGAAAAGGATAAAAATTACAACTTTCCTCCTTGTGAACAAGCGGGATCCGTTTATCGGATCCTAAACTGCGATGAGATTCTTTGCACGTGGGGGGATGTGTTGGTGGACGCGATTCCTCCCAAGTGTTGATCAAGCGAGATCACGGATGCGGATCTAGATCTAAAATCCCTCCTTTGCGTGGGAATTAGATGTTGGTCCGAAGATCTAGCAAATCGAGATTAATTAAGCCAAGGAACTAATCAGCGTAGTGAGCGAGATCGACCAAGCCGAACCCGTTACTCTTCTTGGATCAAGGCCAAGCTTGATCCAAAGGATGGTTTGTTGTTGTAGATGCGGATCGAAAACTTTGGATCTCGGATCTCACCCCGGCCAAGTCTAGATCTTGATCTCCTCTCCTTGGAAATCCTCTAACCCTTGGCACACACAAGAGTTGTGAGTCTCCTTTCTTTTTTTATTTTCCGACCTCAGAAAATGAAACCTAGCCGTCATATTTATAGGTGCGGCCCGTGATCTTGGTAGCGTAAACCCATTGACGCTTGGTGTCTCGGCCGAGGGCGGGACCTCTGGAGTGTCTCGAGGCGAGAGACACCTCGGAGTCGGCGGCCGGGGAACCACCCTCGTCCTTCATTTCAGGGGTAGAGACACCTCTGGAGTCATCTCGCTCGAGCGGGGAACACCTCTATGTGCCGTGGCCCGAGACCTGCTGAGTCCTTCGGTAGAGACACCGTCTTTCCTTCAGGCCCGAGAACCTCTAGAATGTCTCGGTGGCGGGACCTCACGAATCTCGGTTTGACTAAGCGTAGCATTAGCTTCTCTCTCTTTGGTTTTGGGGCTTGATTTGATTCAAAGTCGGGTTTATCCTTCCCCGCACTCATGGTGCATCAGTTCACCAAGGTTCGAAATCACGGTGATTCGAGAAAGGAGAGCTCTTTTAAAAATTTTCAGAGCGGACCATAAGAGGCGCGCCCCTTGACCCCGCGCTATTAAGCGGCTGGGGACCGCCCGAAACTCTGGCGAGAGCGTCTTGAGAGCGTTTGCGTTGCGTTCACTTGTTGTGTCGTCAGCGGTTTGCCATTACTTCATCGGATGACTTGTCGATTATTCGTCATCACGAGCTACGTTCGAGGACTTATAGGCAATTTTCAACGTCTACCTTAAACACATTGAACATCATACAATAAGCTTTCTCCAATAGGGTTACATTCATACTACGCTACTCCATTACATTTACGGTGTGCGAGGGTAATGCGATGTTTAACGATTCCCACCTTCATGCGAACTCATTAAATTCTCCTTCACAAAACTCAAGGCCATTATCGGTTCTAAGCCTCTTAATTAGCCTCCCGGTCTTCTCAATCAAATACTTTCATTGCTTGAAAGTCACAAACACTTCATCTTTATGTCTTAAAAGTAGACCCAAACCTTCACGGAGTAGTCATCAATGAAGGTCAACATATATCTCGAACTACCACCCTTGAGGCAACTTGAGAAGGTCCCCAAAGATCTGAATGAATGTAATCCAAAGTACATTTAGTCGATGCCTTTGCCATCTTCTTGGTGACTCTTTTCGCTTTTAAGATCAATGCATAATCATGATCACTCATATGACCAAGTCTCATATACCATAATCTGGTAATATCAACTCCTAATGTCGATGATCCAATTATAGCGGCTGGTAACGATAGAATCATGCAAACAACATGCCGATCTTCTTTCCTTTCATAACCACAAGAGAGCCTTTTGTAACCCTAAGAACTCCACCTTTACGAAAAATTGCACCCAATACTTTCAAGAGTGCCCAAAGAGATGAGATTCTTCTTTAAACACGGAACATGTCTAACATCGGTCAAAGTCCGATGACTCCATCATGCATCTTAATCCAATTGTACCTTTCCCAACAGCCTCGCATGAGGCGCTATTCCCCATAAGAATAACTCCACCATCAATAGCTTCATAAGTGGTGAACCAAATTCGATTAAGACACATATAATAGGAACAACCGAATCCAAAACTCAATCATCCATGCTCTGTTTTTATCACCGTAACCAACAAAATCACATCTTCTGCTATATCAACTTCAGCAGAGTCCTCATTAGATTTCTCTTCATACTCTTCTTGTTTCTTCTTATTCTTCAACCTGTAACAATCGGCCTTGATGTGCCCTTTCTTCTTGCAATATCCGCATGTTAGATTCCTATGCTTCGACTTATACAGTACCTCCAAAGTCCATTTCTTTCAATCTTCCTCGAACAAACAAGCCATCGCTTTATCACCACTTTTGCTTGTGGTTAACTCTTTATCGATCTTCTCCTCATTCAACAAGTTCTCGTTGGCGTCTTTGATGCCAATAGAATCTCGAATCGTATAGTATCCCCGGCGTGCTTGTAGGAAGGCGACAAAGAACATAATAATAATAGGGCTTGATCTTCATCATCGATCTTAACATCAATCTTACTCAAATCAGTAATCACATAATTAAATTCACCAATATGAGATTTGATGGGTGTACCTTCGACATCCAAGTGTGTATAAATCTTTGCTTCAAGAGGAGGCGATTAGTGGCGACCGTCAAATAAAAATCCTCCAACTTAGACCACAAATCAACCGCTTCTCTGTGGAGAACTTCTTACAAAACTTCATTTGTTAAATATAAGCTGGATGTTGTGAGAGCTTTATCATCCAACTTCGCTCCAATCTTCCTCCGTCATTGTAGTGGTTTCTTCGACTTCGAAAAAGCCTTCTTCAATCTGCCTGTCAACACGATGATCATCCTAACTTGCCAAAGGTTGAAACTGATGTTATCGTCAAACTTCTCGATATCCCACTTCGTAGTGGTTGTCATCATCTTCTCGTCCGATCGATAGCTGAGGGCTTTGATACCAATTTGTTATGATAAACCCCAAGATAAACTAAAATCAATCACACGAAAATACAAATATATCGAGAACACATGAACACAAAGATATACGCGGATTCGCTTGTAGCCTACGCCCACGCAAAGGAGGAGAATAGATTTACTAAATTATGAGGAATACAATATGGAGATCTCTAAATTACTCAATCCTGAATTATACCCTAAAAGCTTAATATAACTCTCTCAAATAAAAGAACAAAGGAGAAAAAAAATATCAAATAGGTTTCACAAAAGAACTCTTTCTTCTTGATTGGTGCTCTGTAGATTGATGAATCTAATTGGCTTGAAAGACTGTTCATATATAGCCTTGAAGACCCTAACTCCTTGTTGTCTAAGGAATAAGAGTTCTAATAGGAATAGAAGTCCACATGTTCTAAAGCCCAACAAGAGTCCAAATAAGAATAAACCTCTAATATGATTAGCTCTGTAAATTCTAATGTAAGTAGGATTTTGATATCCAAAATAATTAGAACTTTTGTTCACCACGTGCATACCTCCAAGCCAAAAGGAAACTCCCAAAGCAATATGGATTTGAGTATTTGAGGCAACCTATAACATCTCTGATATTTTTTATTTTTTACCAAACATTATAATTATATAATTAATTTAAAAGTAAAGATTGTATCGATCCATAATTCATTAAACAATAAAATTGAGAGATGAGGGAACGAGATCTCGGGGGGCAAAAAAGGAAGGAAAATGTGGAAACTTTTTTCTAGACTTGTACTATAATAATAATTAAAATTTTAAAAGCTATAACATATATTATAATAATAATTGTCAATATCTTATAGTCTAACCAAAAGTTATTTAATAGTAATTAATATTCTCGTAAATAATTTTCAATCCATAATAGTAAGTTTAAAATATATAAATAGTATTTATGTCCTCAAAATGCATAAATATATACTTCATGATTATAAAAATTGACCCGTGTTATTTTATCAAAATATTTTGCTTCACAAAATTGTTCATATTTATCCCGCTAAAATATCTCACTAGAAAATAATTGTTTCACTTTAACTATCCCACTTGAAAATGTCCCAATTAACTAACATCCAAAGAAAAACTCTAGCTTGTTATGCATGTTCTAAGCCTCATCGTAGACAAAGAGCTTTGACTACTAGCAGCTCAACCTCAATACCAAACAACTCTACCACTGACATCATCACCATTCCACCATGATTTCTCACAGTCATAGCAGCACCATGCCTATGTTTTTAGGAAACAAAGCTGCATCTTTGTTGAGCTTATACCTGATATCTCCTCGCAGGGGTTGCCATTTGTCAATATGACGTGGCTTATTAACGTTATGTTGATCCGTCCAAACTTGACGAAGGTATTCAAGGATATGTACTGCCATCATTATAACCTCTGTTGGAGCAGTGGGTTGTTGCTAAAACACAATCCGATTTTGAATAAATCACAAGATTTGATTAAATATTCTATGACAGACTTTGCTTCTATCACTCCTTTATATATGAGAAATTGGTGAAGTGCTTCTAAAGGTGCAAGACACCGCCACCTAACCCCACAAAATAACACTACATATCATTTATTATTTTAATATTAAATTAGATTTCTTATATGATGAGTTTATTTCTATTTTATATTATTCATATATTGGTATAACATTACCAAACATAGGGAGATGAAATAAAAAGGATATATATTACTGTTTTTAAGGAAAAGAGGATATATATATATATATATATATATATATATATATATATATATATATATATATATATATATATATATATATGTGTGTGTGTGTGTGTGTGTGTGTGTGTGTGTGTGTCCCCATCCCATATTTGAAATGAGAGATGAGACTAATCCTGCTTGGGGCTACCTCCCAAAGTGCCTCTGTGTTTCAAACTCGTGAGCCCTCCTAGGGACCAACTTGCCACCACAACAACTTGTTGGTGAAATAAATAAAAAAAGTGGATATATATATATTACTATAACTAACAAATTTAAATAACAATGCTATCTTTCTACGGAGGTATATCATCGCATACAACCAAGAGACAGAGCCTAAAGCATACTTGACTAAATTTATATGGATAAAGTACAAGACAAAGTAACTAAGGTTAATTATAATAATTATGATTGATAAATTATCATAATTATAATTTATAGAGATAATTATCTTAATTTATAAATCCACAAAAACTAAAACTTAAAAAAACCTTTTAAAATATGAAAATTAGAAACAACCTCCTAAAAAATCTAAAAATTACATAGAATCCTAAAATTACAATCATTATTAGGGTTTTTACGTTAAGTGTCAAAACTAAGAAGTTAGTGGGGTTTTCCAAAATTTATCGAGGGGTTTTGGGGGGAGGGGGTGGGGAGGATATTTTGGGCATTTAACCGTTCATGATCTAACAATGCCAGTATGGGAGCTTTATGCCAAAAAAAATTTTAGGTGTTTACTGAGAGTTTCAAAAATATTAGGGATTTAGTGTTATACATCCACACTTATTGGGGTTTAGTGAAATTTAGCCATGTTTTAATCTTTACAGAGAAGTTAGATATTAGTTATTACACTTGAAGACCTTATATATCTTGGTAAATAGATTACTGACTACTATTGTTACAATATACCTTAGGTGTCAAATTAAGATACAATTAAAATCCTAAAATAGATATGAGAATTAACTGAAAGACATCATAAATAAAGAAAACCTAGATCTGCTATTTTGTGAGAGAAAGAATAAATTGAATTATATAAAACGTATAGATGGAAAAAATGGTTTTAATTTATCCTTTATATATTAAAAGAGATTTGTGATTTATGATTAGCCTTACATCTAAAAAATAATCATGTTTCCCTCCTAATTTTGAATTTAAAATTATAAAATAAAAACTATGCATGCATTGTCCCTCCCGATTTTGAAGTTGAAGTTTAGCTTTTGCACTCGGGGCCGGTTTGGTTTTGCTTTTTGGGGTGTTCTTCTACCTTTTTTTTGAAGCAAATAATGGTGATTGTTAAAAGTTTCTTTTGCATGCTTATTGAAATTACTTTTGCTTTTAAGAGGGTGCTTTAGAAGCAATTTTAGGATGCTTTTAAAAGTAGCTTCTGGTTTTTTAGTTTACATACCATATATGATCTTTATCTTTTGACATTGATCTTTAAGCATTGTTTCTGAAACACCTTAACTATTTCGATAACAACTTTTGATATACTATCACCAAACAACTATTTTCGGTGGCTTATGTAAGTTGCTTCTATAAGCTACCTATATAAGCAACTTATTATAAGCTCCAGCAATATCAAACTTGCCATGATTCGTTGAGGTATCATTTTTTCCGATTTTAAATTTTGCAATAACAAAAGAAAAAAAAAGATATTACAGAGCAGAGGTTAGTGGTTAAGGGCCGAATTTGAATCTTAAATCTTGTCCACCCCATAATTTGTATTTTTTATAAGGAAAAAGTTTAAAAATTAAACCAACCCATATGAGCACGGACATAATGCTTGTATATCTATTACTTAAATCCTACGACGTGCTACTCCTGTGTTCAATAATGCAGTTTTGTAGTGACATGTATTTAATTCAAATACCATTGACAAACAACCGTAAAATCTAAAGAGCAAATGAACTTATTCAACTTGTCTTTTGCTTGATAACCTAAGATTCTCAATGTGGTCATTTTTAATCATTTTATTTAAAGATCGATCAAACTTTTTTATTAGACTAACACCTCTAACTTTAAGAGTAATTGTATACAATCTTCATAAACTATTTTATTTTACTAAATCTTATAAGAAAAATTATCTTTTAATTACCATATTAGCATCAACAATTCTAATGTATCCGTGTTTAGGACAAAAAGAATGAAAAATTCATTCTTCGTCCCAAAAATATCTTTTAATTAAAAGGAAAAATTAAGTAATTTTTGGGACTAAGAAAATATTTTTATCGCTTTTTAGACATATGTTTGTCACTTGAGATTTAGAATAGATGTTGCTAATTTGAAGATTAAATGAGAAATTTTCATGTGCAATTTAATAAAGTAAAATAATTCATAGGGTTTATGTCACAAACTCCTAAACTTCAAAAGGATTAAGCATAAAAAATTTGATGAGGATTTACTGCAATTCCTCGAAAGCTTCATGGGGTTTTGATGTAATTAACCCATATGTAAATATTAGGTCAACGTGAGCATAGTACTCATCAATATTTTTCTTTCCCTGATTTCATGATTCTGCCTTTTTGAGGACAGATGAAAGGTTCTTCACGTGTTCTTGTTTTTAAGCACAAGACTAGGAGATGTCACATGACAACCCTTCATTTCCTATTTATAAAAGTTAAAAGACTCTTGCAAAAGCCAAAATCGAAAAATTAAAATTCTTTTTTATTATAAATTTCGAGAGAGGTGATAAGATGCATATTAAACGTAACAAAGTATCCAAGTTGGTGCAATATTTTTCCGAAAACTTACTGTATTGGTTGTTGTTTATGATGGACTTCATGACTCGAGGTTTCGTAGTTATATTGACAAACATCTTGTGTTCACACCTTACTTTAAATGGGCTATTATTAACTTATTCAGCATTTCTAAATAGATTGGGGTGTAATTTTTAAACTTTATAGAGGGGTAATTACAAATATTACTACAGCTTCATATGCAATTTGTAAATTTCTTAGGGTGCAACTGCACGTCAACCCATGAACCTAAATCTTCCCTTGTTTGTATGTTCAATATCTATAAGCAAATAAAGAATCTCTCTACACTAAAATTAATAGAAAATCTATCCATAATACATTAAAGTCGCATAAGATCCACATGAGAGATGTGATACAACAAAAGATATACCTTCATTTTGCAACCTGAAAATCAGAGTATCAGAATGAATAATTTAGAGATACATTTGACTAGCCCCTTATATATTAAATAGGATACTAATTTCTGCAATTCATTCTATATTTTTAGATATGAAAAAACAAGTAAAAATGCTATCAGAACAAAAGAAGGGTAATTCTAACCAAATATGACATCCTGTATGGGTCAGGATAGTACGTACACCCACGCGGACTGTTCTGATAGGATAATATTAACCTAGAAACAGGAGTCACCAGGGCTTTAATTTGATCAAAGCCATTGTTGCCCTCTTTTCCTCTTCAATACACATACTTTTCTTTCCCGTAGTTAATTAGTAAGTTTTTTCTCTTTGAGTGATGGACCCTGCAGCTTCCTACGGCATCGCGTGTGTGGTGGATCCAGTGAAGGCTCTGTACAATGCAGCATTTGGATATGTGGTGTACTGCAGAGATAATGTGGAGTCCCTGAGCCAAGAAGCCCGAGAACTGGGTAGCAAAATGGAGGACATGACCAAGGATCTTGCGGACGCTGACAGGCTCGGGAAATCGCCGAGAAGTGGAGCAAAGCTGTGGCTTCAAAGGGTGAAAGAAGTTCAAGGTGATTTCATTTGGAATTATTACATTTCTATCTTCCACTCTTTCTTTCTTTTTAAAGTTATTACTTATTTGTGTAAATTTCACAACAATATATGTTTCATGAAGTACTAGGGATTTCCCAGTAAAAATATCATAAATCAAATTTACCGGAAAAAAATATATCATTAACTTTCAGAAAACAATCCATAAATCAATTATCATGAACTTTCATTTATGTTTTACATAACCACCCTGGATTCATAAACAAAATCGTTAGACTTCCATGCCATATAATCTTTTGATAATATGGGACGCTTTTGTGTTGATTTGAAAATTTATGGTGCTTTTCTCCAATGCTCATCCCTAACTAGTAGACTCATCAGGATTTAATTCCTATGTTATTCGGAGTGCACACCAAATTTTAGTTATTATTGGTTATCCTTTTAAGGATCCTTTTAAGGTTGAGAACAAGATGCAGAAGTCATAAGAAGGTGCGTACCTAAGATCCAACGGACTCGGATCCTCTCCAATTAGGTGTTAATTAAGGAGGTCTAATTCTTTCAGTCCTTATCTTCAATCTTAATTTCAAAAGTAAGATATGGTCATGTAGGATTGCAACAATCAAGCTAGTAGTTTTCCAAATATTACTATAATTTTGATGAATAAAATTTCATTTATGATAAAATCAAATATATCTAAAACCAATTAAAAATCTAAAATAAATATTTTCAAATCCCTCCAATTTTATTCCAATATTTCAATTCTCCGTCTTCATATGTTACTTTCAACGCTCAGTTGCAATATATATATATTATTTTTATCAATATATTTTTCTTAGTACAGTATTTAATTATATATGGTTAAAAATGAAGTTTGAAAATGGGAAAGGGGTTGATTATTCTTCACCTGAATGGAGACATGTTTATAATTCTAATTAATTTTCTTAGAAATATTTAATTTTATCATAAATAAAATTATAGTGGTATTTGGAAAATCATTAGTATGATTGTTGCAATTCTACATGACAATATCTTATCCTTTGAAATTTAGATTGAGAATAAGGATGGAGAAATTTAGATTGAGAATAAGGATGGAAAGAAATGGATCCTTGGTAGATCCAACATTATGCCAAACCCAAACAGAATGAACTAGAAATGGAGTATGCTAACTAAACTTCCAAATGAATGTTGTTAATTATCCAGCATTCTTCTTCTTCTTCTTCTTTTTTTTTTTAGAAATATGAAATTAAGAATTAATTGTCTGGCATTCTTGTTTTTGACTGAGTGGTAGTTCAAGAATCTTCCAAAATTTAGAGTAATTTTATAAGAAGTTAATAACTTTAATTCTAAGAACATATATAATTATATACATTTCTTTTTAGTTTTACTTTTGCCTGAGTAATTTCCTTATTATTTTCAAGTACAGATGCAGCGAAGGAGATGGAATCAGCATTCTCTGGAATGTACAGATGCGTAGGCTGCACCCCAAACATTGTTTCCCGTCACAGGATAGGCAAGAGAGCCACAAAGCTACTTAACGACGCGAGGGAGCTCAAGGACAGAAACTTCGAAGCGATTGCCACCACGCCGGCCCCATGCCGCTTCGTGGAACGACCTGTGGGGTCCATGATCGGCCACACCGCTGAGCTCAACCGCCTCCAGCTACTCTCCTCCGATGACGACGTAAGCATCATTGGCATCCACGGCATGGGCGGCGTGGGAAAAACCATGCTCCTCAAGAACTTCTTCAACCAATTCCACCTCAGAGACGAGTACCACATGATCTATGTCAACATGAATGGCTGTCACACCGTCGAAGACACCCAAAAGGCCATCGCCCGCGACCTTGGTTTGGTCTGGATCGACGATGAGAACCAAGACGCACGGTCTCGCCGCATATTCTCGTACCTCCGGAACAAGGCCTTTGTGTTGATCCTCGACGACGTTTGGGAACCGGTGGACCTCCATCGTGTTGGGATACCAACTGCAACGAAGAGAACAAAGTCGAAGATTATTCTGGCAACACGGATCGAAGACATATGCGACAGCATGGATGCAGCGAAGGTGCACGTTGAGTGCTTGGGGTGGGATGATTCGTGGAGCCTCTTTGTCGAGAAGGCGGGGAATAAGCTGATTGGAACACACTCTACTATCCGTCGTCATGCCGAGACTCTGGTCAAGAAATGTGGGGGGCTTCCTCTGGCGCTCATAACAGTCGGACGAGCTATGGCCACCAAGAAGACTCCCCAGTCGTGGAAGAACGCCATCACGCAAATGGATGTCGCTCCTCAGGAGATCCTCGGCATGGAGAAGGAAGTGCTTTCGAGTTTGAAAGCTAGCTATGACAATCTGGAAAATGAGGTAACAAGGACTTGTCTTTTGTACTGTCTTCTGTTCCCTGAGAACACTGCGATTTATAAAGAATCGGTTATTGATTACGGGATTGGAGAAGGAGTTATAGACGATAAGTTCTTTGATGCGGATGAGATCTACGATAAAGGACATGATGTTATTGATGTCTTGAAGTCGGCGTCGCTACTGGAGAGGGTCGATGAGGATGTAGATTTCGTGAAGATGCACCCGATGGTTCGAGTATTGGCATTCTGGATAGCCTGTGACTGTGGACAGGAAGAGAAGAGGTGGCTGGTGAGGACTAAGCGTGGTTTGAAAGTAGCACCCGAGGGTGTGAAATGGCAAGGAGCAGAGAGGGTTTCGCTTGCAGATAACAGCATCACAACTCTTCCGGAGGTACCGGAATGCCCTTGTTTGCTGACCTTACTGCTTCACCACAACCGCGAGTTGGGGAAGATCTACGATGGCTTCTTGAGTTGTATGCACAATCTTCGGGTTCTTGACGTTTCACATACATCCATACAAGAAATTCCAGCTGAAATAGGCGAATTGGTTGAGCTCCGGTACCTCGACCTCTACAATACTCAGATCAATCAACTGCCGCAGGAGGTGGGGAATCTGGTGAATTTAAGATTCCTGCTGCTGTCAAACACTTTCAGACTGAAGAAAATTCCAAAAGGATTACTCGCAAAGCTGACCGAACTTCGAGTTCTGAGAATGTACCACAGTTACAGCAGCTGGAAAGTCGTTAAGGAAGAAGATCAAGAAGAAGAAGAAGATGGTGTAGATATCCAAGAACTCTACCGCTTGAAGCGGCTCAACACTCTGGGCATAAGTATCAACACTCTTCTAGCACTGCAGAAGCTTGCGGGATTCTTCCGACTGGCTAACTCCACCCGATACCTCGAAATTAATTTCTCCCAAGGCCTGAAAACGTTTTCAACGGCAAACCTGGGAAGTGAGTTCAAGTCTATTAAAGATCTTCGCTTCGCCGACTGTAGCGATCTGGAGGACGTTGAAATTGATGGTGCAGCAGGTGATCCCAATGATGGCTGGTCCAACGTGCCGACCTTGATGGAACTATATCTAGTTAGGCTTCCTAAAGCCAGAATCATATGGAAGAGTGGATGCCTAGAAAACTTGATCTACTTACAGATAGGTGATTGTCCACAAATGAAGCACTTGATCCAGTGCAAGGAAGAGGAGGAGGCGGGAGAAGGTGATCATGAGATTGATGTTCTGCCAAAGCTTCAACAGTTGGATATTTACTGCCTGCCACAGCTTGAGAGCTTGAGTTGCTCAACAAGATTATCACTAGGTTTCCCTTCGTTGGATATCATCGACATCGTGCAGTGTCCAATGCTGAAGCGATTGCCATGGAATGCGGAGAAGCTGACACTCATCAAAGGTGGAAAATCATGGTGGGAACGCTTGGAATGGCCAGATGAGAAGACCAAGTCCAAATTCAACTTCATCTTTAAGCCGTACCCTTGATCATATATAATTAGGCCAAATTACCAAATTGGTATTGTAACTTGACTCTATTTTCCACTAATTTTTTTTTCCTTTTTGCTCTGATCGTTAATATGATATTTTACCTTGTGCGCGATGGATGAAAACAATGTCCCTTTTCGACGCATCAGATCTTCCTTTTGGAAAATTTCTTCAACTCCCTCATTAATCAAAATTATTAAATCTACACCCACTTCTTCTTCAAACCCCACCGCCCTCCTAATTTAAATTTCTTCCACCCTTTTCCCTAATAAGATCCTCTTTCATTCTTTCTTTCTCTCTCATCAATGGAGCCTCTCTTTCTCCTTCAAACTTTCCCAATTCAAACCTAAACCTTAATTCAAATTGGTATCGACTTGGATAAATGTGGATTAGGGTTTAGGTTTCAATTGGGGAGGTTAAAGGAGAAAGAGGGGTTCAAGGAGGATCTTAATAGGTAAAGGGTGGAAGAAATTTAAATTTGGGAGACAAGGAGAAAGATGATGTACATTTAATAATCTTGATATGTCAAGGGATGGAAGAAATTTTTCAAAAACAAATCAATTCTCAGAATTCTCACTACCGGCAAGAAAAAGTGTCTTATTATCAAGGAGGCACAAATTTAAAACCCATATTAACACAAATTAAAATATCATATTGACATCAAGGTAAATAAATACCTTATTGAAAAATAGGGTGAAGTTAGAATACCAATCGATAATTTAGACTATATAATTAATGTGCTTATTAACAAGCTACTTTAGGTGCCATTTGACAAGGGGTTAAGAGAAGAGGGATAAGATGAATGATTAATTTAGTTACTCCTTCATGAGGGATTAAAAATAATTTAACTCTGTTTAGATTAGATAGTTAAAATAAAGAGTTAACTTTTTGTGTTTTAAAAATAACAAAAGCTTAAGATGGATAATCCCCAGTATTTTAAAAATACCAACTTTAACCTTATTGTAAATTTACTAATAATTATTAGATTAAAATAAATCCAACTATAGAATCCATTGTTAGTTACAACATTAAATTATTTAAGACATCATTCAATGTGTAATATGATTTTAAACAAATAAAATATTATTGTCACATCATCTTTGCTCTTGTAAATTCAATAGTTAATTTTTGAATCAAATAAAAAAATAATTATTGCTAATATAAGTAATCAGTTACCAACTAATTAGAGAAGACCGAATCCAATAAATTTTAGTAGCTTGTGAATATAGTTGCAATGCAATTGTCACTTGCATGCAATGAGATATTGCAACTATTCTTGTATGCAAGTACAGTTGTAATTATTTGGCAAAATTTTAAATTTTACAACTTACAATTGTAGCCATTTGATTCTGCACCTAATTTTACAAATACAACTCGGTTTTACGTTTAAGAAGTTGTTAAAATTATTAATGTTTTGCTCTTTTAAAATATTTCTTTAAAAATAATGGTTTTATTCTTAAGTAAACTGATTTCAAAATTTATTAAAAATAATTTTAATAAAATAATATTTTTTACTTCAAAATGTTATTTCATAAAATTGTTTGTAAAAATATTACTTTCATAAATAAATTAGTTTTTGTAAAAGATATTATTTTCATAAAATAATATTTTTTAAATTTTATTACTTTCATAATGTAATATTGTTTCTAAAATTGGTATTTTCATAAAATAATATTTTTGTTAAAAATAGTTTTATGTAGAAATTTTTAAAATATTATATTTTTCTTAAAATTTTGAAATAAAATAGTTTTCAAAATATAATTAAAATATTTGTAGAAAATAATATTTAAAAACTATATTCAAGGAAACAATATTTTATGGAAAATAAAACTTTTTAAAAATAATAGTTTTAAAAAATTTTTAGGAAATTATACAGTTTTGATAAATAAAATTTTTAAGAAAATAATATTTTTAAAAAATTTATTAACAAAATAATATATTTTTAAAATATTTTTTCAAAAATATTATTCTTAGAAATAAACTTAAAAAATATTATTATACAGAAAAAATATAATTTTAAAAATCTTATTATTTTAGAAATATTATTTTATAGAAAAGAGTTATTTTATGAATATATTTTTAATAACACATAATAATATTTTGAAAAATGAATATTATTATATTTTTATTTTTAAAATAATTATCTTATAAAATAGTTTTACTAGAATAATATTTTCAGAAAAAATAATTTTTAGGAAAAATAATTTAAAAATATTTATTTTAAAAACTTTTTGAAGAAATAATAATAATAATAATAATCTTTTAGATGATTTTCAATCTTTAATGTAGCTTTTAGCTTTTATTTTGAAATATTAAGCAATGATTTTTATTTTTATAAATTTGATTTGTTATGGCCTTATGCCATTTTGAACATGGGTCGTATGTTGTAATTAAGGGGTGCTTTGTAACTGTAGTTGCAACTACAACAGTAAGTTATAATAAAACAAACACTAGCAACTGAATAAAATTGATCTAGTTGCATGTTACTAGAGTACAATCATACCAGTTGCAAGCTACAAAAATTCCCCACCCCACCTCAAACACCCCCAAAAAAAAAAACAAAACAAAACAAAAAAAAGCGGAGTCTCTTTAAAATGTCATACATCAATTTTGAGAAAAAAAAACTAAAGTTGTTAGACCTAACACTTTTCACTATTTTAGAGCCCAATTTGTTTGAATGGAGTAGTGTAGTTATCGGTGATCTCACATACCCATCACACCCAACAATTAATGAGAGTATCCTACCTGAAATCTAGTTTTCATAGCTATCATTTAAAATTGCCCATCTAATATTAAATCTCAACCATTCAAATTGAGAACATGTTCACTCAAAATAAATTATAATCAGACCAAATTAAAAGAATGTTCATCCTAATCAAAATTAAAACTAAATAAAATTCATATCTGTTATAACACCTCAAAAATTATCCAAATAGTAATTGGTGTTTAATAGCAGACAAGTATCCTGCATTAGAGGCATAATCTAGTTAATCTACTTCAAGAGGAACTGAACCAGCAGTTCGGACGACTCAAACAGCCGACTCGACAAGGCCGACTCGAAAGGCGGTGCGAATTGACCTCTTCAAATGCAACGACTCCAGGAGCGACCCACTCGACCAGTTGGTCGACTCATGAAGTTCGACTTAAAAAGCGGTACTACTCGACATGCCACCTAGGATAGGAAGACAACGCCGTGCCTCGAACCTCCCACCAGTGATGAGTCGTCGCCGCATTGAATACGAGATCAGAGCTATCAATTCTCTGAGCTCATAGATCTTTAAGACACGCCGCACCATCGCCCCCGCCCCAAGATTAAATGTTGACACGACCTCGTTCACTCAGCTGGCGACACTTATAAAGGCGAATCTTACTCAGCTGTGGACCCACGCCTGATCGAAGTGACCCCCTTCCACTCGCCAGCCGACACTTGTAAATTAAACTCCGACTCAGCCGCTGGCTCATACTCAGCCAGAGTTACCAAACTACCCCCTGATCATTGCTATAAATAGGGAAGCTGTTTGCAGACAAATGTAAGCAATTTCTACGCAATAGAAACCCCCAATTTAGAACACTCAGTTCTTATCTTTCCCCACTCAAGATTATTCACTAACTTGATTGTCGGAGGAACCACCGGGGACCCAACCCCAACCTCTCACGATTTGTGACATGTGCAGGACAACTCAGGGAATTTCGGACTCAGATATCCAGAGGAGTTACAAGACCCTAATCACCTGATAAACTATAATTAATTGACTATGTAATCCATAGCATCAACAATATCTATGATCGGCTGCTCTCTTCCTCCATAAATATCTGGGTACCAAATTTTCAAAAAAAAAAAAGAAAGAAGCTATTATTCAATATTTCCATCATAGACAGAAGAGCTAAAATTTCCAACCCACCTTATATCATCTGTAAATGATATAAATCATCTGATTTTTTGAAAATATTTTGATAGAATCTGCACTCTGATTCAATAGATCCTCTTGTACAATCTCCGTGATTAACCTCATCTCTGTTTGAATAAAGACCCAGAGGTTACTATTGAAACTTATGATAGGCACTTGTATTTTAATTTGGATAACTTATACGAAATCCCCATGACCTTTCAGCATTTTGTAGTAAGCCCTCATTAACTTTCAGAATTAGGCTAAACTCTTGAGACGTTCAAAAATCACACTGGACCCTCAATTACTTACAAAATCACACTAAACACGCAATAACTTTTCTTATGATCTTATAAACCCATTACACGAAGGTTTCCATAAAATAAATTTTCAAGAAAATGATACTCATGAACTTTTTTTTTTTTTTGAGGAATGGGTATCGATTATAATCGTGATACTCATGATACTCATGAACTTGGAGAAACTCAAATTGCCCACTGAAAAATGGGTATCGATTATAATCGTTACTCAACTATATGTCCATTCACTACACTACCAAAGCACTAAGGCTTTACCTAAAGGATAGCACTGAAAAATGGGTATCGATTATAATCGTTACTCAACTATGTCCATTCACTACACTACCAAAGCACTAAGGCTTTTTACCTAAGGGTGTGTTTGAATTGAGGGTAATGGGGGTTAAGGGAATTTATGGTAACATTTCTCCTTGTTTGGGAACAAAGTTGTGCTAGTTAATTGGGGGAGGGGGGGGGGGGAGGTAAGGTAAAGAAGGGGAAAAAATGGAGTTTTTGTTACCCCCCAAATTGGGGTGTAACCAGGGTGAAGGGAAGGGAGGGGAAACAATAATTTTAGAAAGACATTTTTACCCCTCTAATCTAATGGTTGAGATTTTCTCTTAAAACTCTATACCAAACCAAATAAGATTATTTATGTCATTTTACATATATTCTCTTCCCTTCCCTTCACTTTATTAAACTTCCCAAACGGGGTGAACTAAGTTCCCCTTACTAATTTACCAAACAAGTTTTACATGTTCTCGTACATTCCCTTAACTTAACTTAACTTACCCCATGTTACCTTAACTTCCCTTCACTAGGCTCAAATCCAAACAAGCCCTAAAGGATAGATGAGATGTTACCATCTCTAGTCTCAGGCCCAGCCTTTTTGTCCTTTTTTTAATAAAAAGCATCAGACCCAGCTGCTTAATTTCTTATTTAACTCCTGTTTGGTTCAAAGAATTAGGTTGGAAAGGTTTTAGAAAAGGACCGACACACCTTTTCTGCGTCAGATTGATCAAAAAGAATTCCTATTCCTCGCTTTGGTTGTGAGAAGTTTTTGGAAATATTCTGAAAAACGTCAAAAATTTATACTTTTTCGGAAAAGCCAATTCCGAGTTTTAAAGAAGTAATTGGGTGGAAAATGAATTAAAAATTAATAAAAAAATGACTAAGCTCTCTTTTCAACTTAGATTGATTGATTGGTCACATCAAAATGGTCATTTCCTATTCCTCAAGTTTGATCCAAAGCAAGGAATTGTAACGAGAGAAGTTTCTCACTTCTTTTTTATGTGTGAACCAAAGCAAAAAAAAGCTTTTCTAGAAAATATCTGAAAAACACAAAAAACCATTTATTTCATTGAAATTCTATTGTTCTAAAACTTAGAAATGAACCAAACAGGCCCTAATTTCGGTGGTACCTAACATATCCGAAAACCTTTCAAAAATTAATGGGTTTGGCGTATTGTGCTGGGAGGATAAGGAAGAATCTACTCTGGATATTGGTGTACATCTATAGATATTAATTTAAATATTAATTAAACTCAAGTTCAATCGCAAACTTCGGATCTCATTGCCTTTAAAAGTTTATTTGGACGCGAAACTAGGAATCAAATGTATCCTTTCAAGAATGGTCAAAATTATTTAATCGCACGTCAATATTCATTTAGTTGCCCAATGCTAAAGTTGCGTTTATTTGCAGAAAAATCCTTTTGATAATCAAATATGTTTAATATTATTCTTGAAGATTCGCATTATTTAAATTCCTTACCAATTACATTATATAATTATATTATTTAAAAGAGTTTTTCTTTCTAGAAACCACCTTAAAAGTAAGTAACTGCACAAAACCACTTTTAGTTTTCAATATATACATAAATCATCTTTAAAGTGGGTGTATTGCAATTAACCATTTCCCAGTCAAATTTTAACTAAAAATCCAAAATTACATACCCTTAAAAATTCACATGGAAGGCGCTACACTCATTTTGTTAATGTTTAGGTCTAGTTTGAATACAAGTCATGTACCTAGAAACGCACCTTTGATTGTATAAACGCACTTTAAAGGTCGTTTATGTATAAATTGACAATAAAAGTGTTGATATAGATGGAGAATTGGAGGATATAATCGAAAATATTCTTTGGAAGGATACCATTTATATGGTTGGATTTCATAGATAAAAAATATGCTTAATTAGTAGTATGTGAGTATTAATCCCATATTACTAATTGAATGTATTTTACTTGGTTTAAAATAACACATATGTTATATATAGTATAACAAAGATGTTAAAATGCACTCTTGTGTTGGCATGCTAGCGAGTGTGCTCGAGTGCGTGGGCCGTGCGCATGGTCCGGCACGTTTATCCTTTTTTGCTAAGACCGGCATAAAAATATGCCATTGACATGAGTAAAGCTAAAGCAACAGTATTTATATCATTTGTCAGGCCAGCTAACTTCCCATGAGGTAACTGTACGATTTTCTAAGATAAAAGGGCACTTGACCAATTAGAAATAAAAATAAATAGGAACACATTTCCAATAAAGGGAGTTCAAGGATTAAATTCTTCTCCAATCTGAGTTTTGCTCAAGTCTCTAATAAACTCAACGACATATTCGAAGAAATTTTGACCATTGGTTGGAATGGTTTCTGGATTCCAAGCAGCTATGATGACCGAACCTAATAAGATAGCGGTTAGACCCAAGAAGTGGACTTTTTTCATGTGCTGAATTTTGCTGGCTCGAAAGTTACAGACGTTACGATAGTTGAATGATGGTCAATGAGGGTTAATGCAGACGTTACAAATATTGTGATTAACTGCCCATTATTGTCATTCAAGGCCTTGTCCGACCCCTCAAATCACTAGAACCCCTATATATATAGAGTCTCCTTTGTCCATTTGATCTACACAGAAATCAAATCATTTACTTGATTTTCTTCTTCAATCATCTAACTTTTGATACTTAACTGTTGATTTTAGAGACTCTTGTGAAGTGAAGTAGCGGTCGTGGTGTTTAACAGAAGTGAGCGCTTCTTTGGGCTACAGTCATCTCCTCCTCAGAAGTATTGTGCAAACAACGCTACCGTAGGTGGAGCATAATTTCTTCAAGGTTAATCCTCTATCAGAGGGCGATCCAGCATTTTATAAAGTAATTCTCCCTTAAGTTTACAACAATTATATTCTTATCTATTTTCTGTTATTTGTCTTTCTTCCTATATGATTTGTTTTATTTTGGTGTATCCTTAACATTGGATCTGTTATATTACGCTCTTTTTCTTAAAAGAATGGTTTCTAGCTTTGGTGGGTTGGGGCTATTTAAACTACAAGACATAACTTTTTTGGAATTATTCGTGAATCTCTCTAAGGACTCATATTTTTTCATCTATGAAAACCATTGCGCAAGATAAGGAGTAAATTTTATCGTTTAGATTTGAATTTTTTTAATTTTAATACGGAATATGTCTAATCTACTAAAATGGTGGGGTGTCTTATAAGAGTCGCAAATCGATGTTGTCAGCTTTCTTTCTTTCTTTCTTTTTCCTTTTTTTTTTTGGCAAGAAATCTCCTTTTATCTTATACCTTGTTTTGAACAACACCCTCACCTAAAAGAACTCCAAAAGAAAGTACACCTCTGAAATTGCTAGTTTCGTAACATGGAATTTGATCCTTTAAACATAAGTTGGACCATGTGAGAGATTCTAACTTGAAGAGTTCATCAATGAAAAAAAAAACATTTAATTAAAGATGAATTTCACCAAACCCCGTGAAGTTTGGGTTGATGAGTTGCACCAAATCCTCTTAATTGAAAATTCCATGCACGTACTAAAGTCCCTAACTTTTGGAGAATTCAACAAAACCAATATGAGCTTTGGAAAGAAGTTAAAGGGTTACCCAAATTATGTAAATTTTTTTGTCCCGCAGAATAGCACGTCCCTGTCAGAATTAAAAAATAAAAATAAAATGAAAATAAAGGGTGTTTAGTAAATTTTATTTAAAGCCATGAGTAGAAAAATTATCAACTTTGGGTCACATTAGCAATACATGCATGACTTGTGATTAACAGCCTTAGTCATGACAGCAAAGTTGGATGGATAAGTTTAGGGAGATTTCTCTAATTACAAACTTCAGAGGGGCTTTCTACATTTCAGTCCCAAATTTGGGGGTCGTTTTGTGCAATTTACCATTTAACCCTACAAGTTGATTATAAATAGACCTCCTATGCTACTCTTAAGTACTACGCACCAAACTCTTTACAACAACTACTCGTCTTGGAGATTAGCAATTAGGATTAAGATCTAGGAAAATGGTGACTCTCTCTCTCTCTCTCTCTCTCTCTCTCACATGTTCTCTAAAGCTCATAGATAATTAACACTAATTATATAGAGCTAATTTTTGATTTTTTTCACTGTTGTTGTTTGTAGGCTTGCTTTTGGGAAGGAGATGATGACAGTTATGTGAATGGACCGAGAGGATGTGGTGGAATTACCGGATGCGGTGGTGATGGTGATAGGCCAAAACCTCCACCAGGAAGCTATTAATTATTATAATCAACGAACGGATCTATCCATCACTCATCATGATGCATGCATTTATGAGTTAGGGCATAATATGAGTAAATACCATGGATGATGCATCATGCATGGGGCATGGGTGTTCTTCTTTATGTACTGGCTAGGGTGTTCTGTGCGTCCTGTGTTTATTAGCAGTAGTAGTGTACTGTGTCGATCGATCGTGAGCAGCTTGTTTGCTTGCTCTCGGTTATCCTATAAGTTATGTCATGTGTCGTCTTTTGCATGTTCATGGTCGTGCTTTCATGATAGCACTTCATCAGTATCCATGATCTGAATAATAATCGTGTGTTCAAGGTCCAGAAATTACTGTTCAAGCTTTCCATCATTTCTATTTCTTTTTGCCTTTGCCGTTTAGCTACTCACCTAATTGGGTCTTTCCGTATGTAAGAGCCACCTCATACATTGTTCCTCTGAGCCATTGAGGGTTGTTTCCTCTCAAGGAATGTTAATTATCGACGCACCCCGATGTTCAGGGAATTATGTGAGATTTTATAATAATTAAAAAAAAAGTTCAAGGTGTCATGAGCCCGACAAAGTTTAGGGTGGTTTTGTGAAATTAACCCTATGACTTTTTAAAGGATAGGTCCCAAGAAATCCCTTCGTCTATACCTGCCTTTTTTCAAGTGGCCTCATTGTCTATTATAACGTTCAACTACCAAAAACTTAAGCGTTAGTTCATAATTGTATACATTTTAAAGAGAATTGTAACACTCCTCTACTAGGAAAAAAAGATGATAGAAGGTATCCAACAATAAAAACAAGGATAGTGGGGGAACTTTGAAGTGTAAAATTGATTAATTCTCTTAACGTATCATTTGGGCAAATTTAAACTTCAGGGCAACAAAATTAAAAATGGTTAATTTTAGGATATTAAAGTGCAATTAACTCTTTCTTTTTTCGAGAGAAAGTATTAAGGTCGCAACAAACCACGGCCCCCGGACTATTTTCTATTACAGAACAAACACCTAGTAAATTGTACCCCTTTACACAGCCTGCAAGTGCAGCAGAGCAAAACAAGCTCAGGTAAGCTGATGAAGATAAAAGAAACAGCATGGAGATAAACTCATACCCCTTTAACTTAAACTACAGAATATAGTCCGCAAGTATTAAGAAAATAATAATAAAGAAAGAAGTAGATCACCAAGTCTAGGATGTTAGAAAGTTACAGCAACCATATCTACAGTAACTGCCTACCCACTACAGTAATCACCAAACACAGACCCACCAAATATTACTGTAGCAACAGTGTGCACCTACCACCAAATCACCTATATATAGGCCCCCTTAGCCGTAAGTTGAGATCATCCAAGAATCTCAGTGTCTCTAATTAAGAGTAAAAAAAAAGAGAGAGAAAAATAGAGAGAGTTTCTTCTTGTAAAGAGAGGTTGTAAATTCTAAATTTTCCTCATAGTGAATTCTTTTATTCTTGCCTGTGGTTTTTACCCCAAATTTATTTAGGGGGTTTTCCACGTAAAAATCTCTGCGTTCAACTTTATTATTTCCACACTATTTTAGCTGCGACCCTGTTCTATCGAACTCCGATTTTCCCGACAAGTGGTATCAGAGCCTGGCTTAGGGTGCGTGTATCTGCTTATCGTATGCTCTATGGCTGCCACCAAATATGGATCCTCCACATCAGAAAATATTTTAGATTATCATTTACCATTTAAAGGCGCTGGGCACTATTCACGATGACGATACTATTCAAATGTACATTACTAATCACAATAACGGTTACTATTTACCAGTACAGTTACTGTTTACAAATATGATTACTGTTCATGAGAAATAGTAAAAGTTACCTTTTATGGTAGAAGCAATGGTGGCAAAGTTCGGGATCGAGAAATTCAACGGGAGTAATTTCTCACTGTGAAAGTTGAAGATAAAAGCAATTTTGAGAAAAGATAATTGCTTAGCGGCCATCGGTGCAAGGCCGGACGACATCACAAATGATAAAAAGTAAAACGAGATGGACGGGAATGCTATTAAATCTCCATCCGCATTAGCGGATGGGTCTTTATCCAGTAGAGGAGAAGAAAATAGCAAAGAAAATCTCGGATACTCTAACATAGTTATATGAGGCCAAATTCTTGCACAACTAAATCTTCTTAAAAATGAGACTTTACACTCTAAGGATGGCGGAATCTACATCGATGATCGACCACATCAACACCTTAAATACGATGTTCTTCCAACTCATAACGTTGGGGAATACAATCGGTGTGAATGAACATGCAGAACTTCTATGTCAGAGTCTACCTGACTCGTATGATCAGCTCATCATCAATCTAACAAATAATATCCTTACAGACAATCTAGTCTTTGACGACATTGCAGCCGCCGTTCTGGAGGAAGAAAATCGGCATAAAAATAAGAAAGACAGGCAGGCAAGTTCGCAACAAGCAGAGTCCTTATCGGTGACGAGAGGAAGATCAACGGAACGTGTCTCCAGTGGAAGTCATGCCTGTTTGGGTCGAAAGTTGTTTCCATTTGTAAAACTTGAGAAAATTACACTTTTGGTTCTCAGTTACAAAGAAATTTAATAACTCTCTCACAAACTCGAACAAAAGACGCTACAAGTGTAGATCTCCGCTTTTTGTGGGACTTTGCTGTCTTGGGGCGTAATCCGTGGACCACCGGCGGCGATCGTCGAATCGGCGGGTTTAGTTAATGCTTCGCAAAGGAAACAAGAACTTCAAAGAAATATCTTAGCAAGGTAAGATATCTACTCTTCTCAAGAATAAGTCAAAGCTTAAACTCGAGGAATCTCCGTGTGGATCGTGTTCTTGAACTCCGAAGCTTGGATCTCGATTGCCCCTTCGATGGCCGACCCACGCCCAGTGGGCGTAGGAGGGTATTTATAGTCTTTGGGAAGCGTGCCCTCTTGAAACACAAGTGTCATAAGTGCGGGACATTTGTAGTTAGCGGCGGCTCGAGCGCCGCCGTAAAGCTTCGCATCGCGGCGAAGGTGTCCGCTACCGGGCGGCGAGGCGATATGGCTCCTACGGGCGGCGGCGATATGAGTTGCCTCGCTAACCGGCGAGGCAATGTCGCCCCTCCACCGTTGTAACGGTTTTCCGCTTTTAGGCACGATTAAATACCTAGAATCACGCCTGGTGGTATCTTCAGTGTAACGCATTAAAGTATTTGAACGTCTCTCGCTGATAAAGTCAAGTGGGCCCCACCAAAGATTGATTTAGACCCTTCAAGAGCTCGTTTCAAGTATTACGGGTGTCTGCATTTGCACGACACAAGTAAGTGTCTCGCTATAGCGAGACACATCAAGGTGTCTCGCTTCGTGCGAGGCACCAACAATGTCGTAGTAGCGAGACACATCAAGGTGTCTCGCCGTGGCAAGACACACACAAGTGTCTGCTTGGCGAGACATAAGCAAGTGTCTCGCCATGGCGAGGCACAAACCGTGTCTCGCCTAGCGAGACACAATCTTCTCATGTGTTGACTTCTTGAGATTTCGACGACGTTGTCCTTCGATCTTCTCATAATTTAGTCATATTTGAGGTTCTTCAGCAATTTTTGATGCCTACAATGCCCATGATAGATTAAAATTAAGAAGTAAGAAGAATATCAAATGCTACAACTGTGGCAAAGGGGGCACGTGAAATCGGAGTGTTGGCTCAATAAGAAAAGTAGTGATAAAAAGTTTTCACAACCATCAACATCTAAAGAATGCGTTGTCAGCACATCAGAAGATGGTAAAATTTTATACAGTAAAGAAACCACTGTTGATGAAGGCAGAAAAAAATTTGCTAATATCTGACTTCTAGATTCAGCGGCCTCTTGGCACATGACCTCCCGAAGAGAATGGTTTCATAAATATGAACCTATCTTAGGGGGATCTGTATTTATGGGCAATGATCATGCCTTAAAACTTTCTGGTATTGGTATTATCAAAATTAAAATGTTTAATGGTACAATGCGCACCATTCAAGATGTACGGTATATGAAGGACTTGAAGAAGAATCTATTGTCTTTAGAATAATTGGATGAGCTCGAATGCAAGATTCATATAAAAAATGGGATCATGAAGATTGTTAGAGGGGCGCTTATTGTAATAAAAAGAGAAAAAATAGTGCAAATCTATACATGCTCAAGGGAGAAACCCTGCAGGAGGCTGATTCAGGTGTGGCATCAACCAGCCGTGAAGAAGAATAAACAATGATGTGACACTATAAACTAGGCCACATGTCAGAGCGAGGTTGAAGATTCTCTCCGATCACAAGTCGCCTCGACTCAAATCAGTAGCCCTTCCATTCTGCGAGCATTGTGTTACAAGTAAGCAGCATCGGCTGAAGTTTAACAAATCAAGTTCTAGAAGCAATGTTATTTTTAAACTGGTTCATTCTGATGTATGGCAAGCACCAATTACATTCATGGGAGGAGCAAAATACTTTATGTCCTTTATTGATGATTACTTCAGGAAATGTTGGGTGTACCTATCAAGAAAAAGCAGATGTGTTATCGCCTTTAAGGTCTACAAAGCGTGAGTCAAGCTTGAATCTAGAAAGAAAATCAAGTGCTTGAGGTCTGATAATGGAGAAGAATATACAGACGGTGAATTTCTTACATTTTATAAGCAAGAAGGCATCAAAAGATAATTCAATACTGCATATACTCCTCAATAAAATGGAGTAGCAAAGCGAATGAACAGAACTCTATTGAAAAGAATAAGAGCAATGTTGGCAACTGTAAATATGGATGAAGTCTTTTGGACAGAAGCAGTAAAAACTGCCTGTTATGTGGTGAATCGATCTCCATCAACTATGATATAATTAAAGACGCCGATGGAAAAGTGGACTGGCAAGCCAACTAATTATTTAAACCTCCATATATTTGGAAGTCCAGTGTACGTAATGTACAATACCAAAAAAATTACAAAGCTGGATTCAAAATTCAGAAAATGTATATTTTTAGGGTATGCTAACGGAGTAAAGGGGTACCGCTTGTGGGATCCCACTACCCGCAAGGTTATCCCCAGCAAAGATGCTATCTTTGTAGAGAACCAACTACAAAGAGAAGAAAAAAACAGTTCAAGGAAGGACTTAGAGATTGTAGCTGTTCAGGTAGAAAATGATCCAAATTCTTCTGAAACAACACTGGAGCATGATGTACAAGAACCAGTCGAGTCCGAGGCTCTAGAAGTTCGAAGGTCAACTTGTGAGAGAAGACCACTAACTTGGCACTCAGAGTATATTATGGAGAGTAATATTGTATACTGTCTTCTAACGGAGGATGGAGAGCCATCAACTTTTCATGAAGCTATAAAAAGCGCAGATGCATCTTTGTGGATGGCAGCAATGCATGAAGAAATTGAAGCTCTCCATAAAAATAAGACTTGGGAGCTTCTGTCACTACCACAAGGAAGAAAGACCATTGAAAATAAATGGGTCTATAAGATCAAGCGAAATGATGACGATCAAGTGGAGCAATATCGTGCTAGATTGGTGGTAAAAGGATATACTCAGAAAGAAGGTATTGACTTTAATGAAATATTTTCTCTCGTAGTTTGACATACAACAGTCTGAGTAGTCTTGGCTATGAGCGCTATATTTAATTTACATCTAGAACAGCTAGATATGAAAATAGTCTTTCTTCATGAAGATCTTGAAGAAGAAATTTATATGTTCCAACCAGAAGATTTTGAATAAAAAGGAAAAGAGAACTTGGTTTGCAGATTAAATATCTCTGTACGGTCTAAAACAGGCGCCGAGGTGTTAGTACAAGAGATTTGATTCATTCATCATGAGCCTTATATACAACCGACTTAATTTAGACCCTTGTACAAATTTCAAGAGGTTTGGTGAAAATAACTTTGTTATTTTATTATTGTATGTTAATGACATGTTGGTTGCAGGCCCCAACAAAGATCGTATCATAGAATTGAAGGCACAGTTGGCTAGGAAATTTGAAATGAAGAATTTAAGATCTGCAAATAAGATTCTAGGGATACAAATTTACCGAGACAGAATGAATAGGAAGATTTGACTTTCTCAGAGAAACTACTTGAAGAAAATCTTGCGGCACTTCAATATGCAAGATTGTAAGTCAATTTCTACTCCACTTCCTGTTAATTTCAAGTTATCCTCCAGTATGAGTCCTAGTAGTGAAGAAGAGAGGATGAAGATGTCTCGAGTACCGTATGCATCAGCAGTGAGAAGTTTAATGTTCGCTATGATTTGTACAAGACCAGACACTGCACGAGCAGTGGGAGTAGTTAGTCGATAGATGACGAATCCTGATAAAGAGCATTGGAATGCTGTAAAGACGGTTCTAAGATACATTAAGGGGACCTCAGATGTTGCATTATGTTATGAGGGATCAGATTTTATTGTCAATGGATATATTGATTCTGATTATGCAGGTGATCGTGCTAATAGCAAATCCACCACAGGCTATGTGTTTGTACTTGCTGGCGGAGCTGTAAACTTGGTTTTAAAATTGCAGATAGTTGTGGCCACATCAACAACAGAAGCAGAATATTAGCAGCTACACAAGCTAGTAAAGAGACAATATGGTTGAGAATGATGCTGGAGGAACTCGGACATGAATAAAAGAAGATTTCTCTATTTTGTGACAGCCAAAGTGCTTTGTATTTGGTAAGAAATCCAGGCTATCATTCAAAAACAAAACACATTCGATTTCAGTACCACTTCGCTCGTGAGAAAGTAGAAGGAGGAACAGTAGATATGTAGAAAATTCACACCAAAGATAACCTAGCAGTTTTTTTGACCAAGGCAGTCAATATTGATAAACTTATTTAGTGTAAATCCTCTTATGGTCTGATGGAGACGTAAGCAACTGAAGATGGCAAGATAGAAAGAATGATGTGAAGATATTATTGATTTTCAATCAAATCTTCAAATAGGAGATTGTTAAAAAGTTAAAAGTTCAGACAACCACCATATCTACAGTAACCGTCTATCCATTACAGTAATCACCAACCACAGACCCACTAAATATTACTATAGCAACAGTGTGCACCTACCACCAAATTACTTATATATAGCCCCCCTTAGCCGTAAGTTGAGATCATCCCAGAATCCCAGTGTCTCTGATTAAGAGTGAAAAAAAGGTGAGAGATAAAAATAGAGAGAGTTTCTCCTTATAAAGATAGATTGTAACTCCTAAATTTTTCTCATAGTGGATTCTTCTATTCTTGCCCTTGGTTTTTACCCCAAATTCATTTAGGGGGTTTTCCACATAAAAATCTCTACGTTCAACTTTATTATTTCCACACTACTTTAGCTGCGAGTCTACTCTATCGGGCCCCGATTTTCCCAACATAGGACTCCATCCTTCACAGAGAGTATCAGCATGAATCATTTAGGCAGGGTTTGGTTGAACCTGGGACTGGGACATGATTTGGGACTGGGATTAGGTGAGAATTTTAAACCAATGCCAAAAGCAAAACCCCAAAAATACCTCTAAATAGTCACAATTACAATTGTAGCAGCTTCATCACTCCGCTGTCAGTAGCATCACCTCAAGCAACTTTTCTCTGAAAGGTTCCTCAGAGCAACTCTTACTCGGTTCCCTCCCATAACAACTACAAAGCAATAGTTACTGCTCAGTCAAACTTGCAAAATTTTGGTTCAGGCATATTGAGTAGAAACAATTGTTACTTTCTAATGTTCTTATAAATATCTCTCAGTATCAAGTTATAAATTTCATCAAACCTCCCTTAAGTTTGGACATTTTGAGATAACCCTTAAACTTTAGAAATGTCACTTAATCCCCTTAAGTCTTGTCAAATAACTCCTCTAACTAACACCGTTAGATATGACCGTGCATGTGAATATCATGTGTGACCAAATGACCAAAATATCTTATTGAAAAAATTCTTTTCATGTCCTTTTTAATAATTAAAAGTAATATTTGCAACCCTCCCCTCTCCTCTTTCCTTCTAGTTTGCTCAGTTATTAATGATTGTATAATTAGAGTGTTAATTTGAATAGGGAACTTTGTTCTTTTAGCCATTCATCTATAACATTAGGGGTTAGTTGAAAAATTGAAAATGTTTGGGGTGTTTTGGAACACCGCAAAATTAAGGGGTTAAGTTATAATTTTAAGTTCTAGGGTTTTCTATCTCAGAATTAGCCAAACTTAAAGGTGGTTTTGTGAAACTTAATCTTATTTCTATGTAACCATTTTATGCATTCTACTCTCTCACCTTTATAATCATATGGGGTGAGAGAGTAGAATGCATAAAATGGTTTTGTGAAACTTAATCTTATTTCAAAGAAATTGAGAATATGAAGATGCCCAGAGCATAGGAAAAAGGGTGTCTAGCAACCAAAACTTTGTTTCCAAGAAGTTGAGAATATGAAGATGTCCAGAGCATAGGAAAAAGGGTGTATAGCAGCCAAAACTAGTTTAAATGAGATCCAGAATGGAGAATGGAACAGAAATGGACACTGATGGGCCAGGCATTATTTACAGCATTATAGATAAAGTTGGAAAGAAAAGAAAGAATCATATAAACAAAGTCCACAATGCAAGTAATTAAAAGAAAGCTTATGTTCAATTTCAGAAGGCCCCTGAAAATTGGCAGGTTTTTCACAAACCCCACTGAACTTTGTAAATAAGAGAATTCCAGCCCCCCCTGAATCTGTCTTACTTACTACCAAACTGGAATGTCAACTTAAAGTTGCCACAAGCAACGCATATGATAACTTTTGGCCAATTTTAGTCATATACTTCTATATTACCCTTGTTAAGCTGGTAGGTAAAAAGAAAAGAAAAAAAAAGTAATTTAGACCATTTACTCTACCTATTCACGCTGTTCATGAGATCTACGAATAGTTCAGGAGTGTTGAGTATAATTTTGAAACGTGAAAGTTCAAAGGGTTTTCTCTGATTTTACAAAGTTCATGTGGTTCTGTGCAAAATCCCTAGTATCGGGGGATTTCGCGACATTTATCCTTGTATGAATTCCACACATTTCATACAAAGAAATTCGCCTACTTTCCAACTGAGAGAACTCAAACCTCAGATACTACGGTAGGATCATAATTAACCTTAGGGTGTGTTTGACAACCTTGTAAAATTGGGTCAGGAGTAAACTTGACCCAATGTTAATTTTTTTTATTGTTTTGCAAATTCTCAAGCTAGAGTTGGCCCAAATTTTTTTAGCCCAAAAATTGACACTAAACTTGTTTTGCAAAACTTCAGATACTACGGTAGGATCATAATTAACCTTAGGGTGTGTTTGGCAACCTCGAACATCTCATGAAGAGCTATCCCAATTTCCTCCGCAGGAGTGAAGAAAGTGTTACTATTAGAGTTATATAGCTCCAGGATGCCATATAAGATAGGCGCGCAAATCTCGACACCATACTTGGAAGCCCGCACTGCAGCATACAGCCCCATCTCATGTAACCTATCCGCAAAGGTTTCGAGAGCAAAGTCGACCAAACGAGTCCACCATTGAGTATTCGCCGATTTGATCCAACCGAAACTCGGCGTCGCCTCGGGATCGAGCATTGTTCTTGGCAAGCTCATTCCCGAAGGTGTTTGGAATCACGGGGATCTCATTGACTGGCACATCCTCACTTACGAAACCCGGATGTAGCCCAATGACGTTAATCCCGTAAAGTCCCTCATGACGAAAGCCACCTCCATGCTTCAGAGAACCTATCTTAACGCTATCTTCCCTGTTCGTGAGAGTGTAGCGCATGAAACGAGGCGCGGCGAGACGCAGCGGATACATGAAGGAGACTTGACATTCTATCGCCGGCATGGCAAACTGACGATCTCCTTGAGCATAGTACCAGTACTCCTCTCCCCAGTTGAAGAGGGAGTTCCCGCCAGGCACACTATCTCCAAAGAGGAATCGCAGTTTCGCTGATACGTCCTCATCAGGAATCGAGAACTTGGCATTTGTGATTATCTCCCGGAGAGCTCTAGTACTACCCGTGCGAATGGCTTCCATCCTCCTTTGGCTGCTACGCTCCAGGAACAAAGGGACATTCCCATCAAAAACGTGCACCACTTCAGGGTCATGTGTTCCATCATGCCCAAAATGATTGTGACGGTCCACAGGGTCCCTAGGATAGGCAACTGCACAAAGACAACAGATGAGTTAGTAGATGAAGATCAAGTTCAGCCATCACACTCAAGAGCAGAGGCGAACCTCACTCACAAGCCAAAATCATCCTTATCAACTAAGTGTTGACAAGATGAAGCGAATTTCAACAATAATTGCGAACTTCATCTATATATTTAAGTTGGCGAAACTCATCCAACTAAGGCAAATCTTGCTCAAACGAGGGTCACTCAAATCAGCGAACCCCGCTCTAGCGAAGATCGCTTTAAACAAAGCAACGAACCACGCCTAGGCGAAGTCTGCTACAGAAGTCCAAAGGGCTAACGAGCTCCGCCCAAAGAACCAAGCTCGCCACAGCAAGCGCCATTCATGGCTGCTGACGGAACTTCACCGTGAATGACAAAAGCTTGTCAATGAAGACCATAAGGAGTTGCAAAGATCTCACCTTTGACAGCGGATCAAGTCCCTAGACGCCATAAGGCATCATCTAAAGCCCAATGGGCGGTGATTAAGGCTGATCCGAAGATCGCCATTTGAAAGGTTTAACACTTACCCATGGCCAGCTCTAACTGCGCCGGCGTCTCGTCAGCTCTCGGCCGACGAGCTCCTTGAGCAGAGCCTCTCCCTCTGGAAACTGCGCGACGAGGAGCCATTGAGGAAAAGTTTTGGGATTTCTGAAAAAAGCTCGCGTTTGAAGGGAGTGAAGAGTTTTTCAAAGTGGAGAAGGAGGAGGTAAAGCAGCCTATTTATAGGCTAAAATCCCCAAACTCCGCTAAAGATTCCTCACCCCTAACTTCGCCGAGTATTTCGCTAAAAGCCAAATCCATCGAAGATCCCGCTATCAAACTCCGCCGAAGATCTCGCCGCTGAGCTTTGCCAAAGATCTCGCCTTGAATCCTGCTATCGATTTCAGCTTCGACCTTCGCCAGAAATCTCACTCCAAACGAGTTTTGCCACAACTGCGAACCTGAATCTTATGCTTTTGGATCGAACTTCGCCTAAGCCGATGCATCGAAGCCAGCCAAGATGATCGTTCTTCAAGCGGGCGACCGCCTAATTCAACAGGGCATTTTGGTGAACCTCGCCAGAAGCATCATAGTGAATTTCACTAAGTCTCCAAATTGAGAAAATCACAACTCTCCAAATTGAGAAAATCACAACTCAATTTGTTGGAGACCCCACAAAGTGAATGTCGCCAAAATGACTTGGCAAAAATTCACTAAGTTCCCAAATTGAGAAAGCTACAACTCAATCTGTCTGAGGCTTCATCTGGCGGACCTCAAAAACTGACTCCCGCCAACAAAAGGAAGCCTGATCCTCGCTTCCAAAAGCAATGACTCCATGCAAGTTCAAATTCATTACAGAGGCAAAACACGCGCAGATCAACCACACAAAAGATGGACAATTTCAACTTGAAGAAAAGTTTATTTTTTATTGATCGAAGACGCTATTACAAAAGATGGGCAAGAACAAGACGACACTCGAGCTATCCAATTATAAAGACGATGGGTGTTTGTTACTATTTACTACGACCCTATATTCCTAAGATGTGGGTAGTGTGACGGCTGAGGAGCATACACGAGCTACACCAAGCTAAAACTCGTGTGCCTCTAGCCACACAAGATCGAGATAGGAAGTGCCCTGTCGCTAATTGAGCCATATCGCAAAAGAAGTACCCCTCTTGCACAAGGCTGAACCATGTCAAGAGGAAGAAGCACTTCCTTTGGTCAAAAATCGACGTCGGGCCTAAGACAGCCACACAACGTCTAATTATGATCTAGGTTCACTTTCGTGAAACCTAGTTACTGTCGGAGTCTTCGCTCGTAGAGACCCAAGGGCCTTTCTTCAAGCGCCATTTCAGTTGCCGAACGGTCTTACAAAGAGCGTGACATTTGAGGCTCCACGTGTCCCGATCGCGGTCTAGTTCATGCCAAGCCGAACGGTCTAGTTCATGCCAAGCCTTCGACTAATTTTGGATAATCCCCTCGAGCATCTCTTTCTCGGTCGATAGCAACTCCGCCAGACGACGGAGTATGCGGAGTTCATCCGCTTGATTACTCTGAACTTGGACTAACTCCTGTTGGAGTCTTTTGATTTTAGCTCCTCTGTCGAGGAGCATCTCCGGCCTATGTGACGTTGGCGCAGCCATGGAGAAGAAGAAGATGATGATGAGGCGATGAGAATGAATGAAGTCGGCTACTATTTATAGCCTATTTCAAATCCTAACTCCCAAGAAAATCGCATCTTCCGAGATCTGATTGGACCGGACAAAGAGGCTAAGACTTAGCCTAAAACTCGGTCAAATCCGTAGCGGATCTCGTGGGATCTTCAATCAAGAGATCTCAGCCAAAGACAAATCCACAAAGAATCCTAACCGAAGCCGCCACTAGCGAATGTCGCCAATCAACGAACTTCACAACATAAAGTTGAGCAACCTTCGTTCACATCCAAGATCAGTTGAACTTCGCTGATTTCCCAGCATCGCCTCAGCAACGAAGAAGGCGAGTTTTGTTCCAAGCATGGATTTGGACGAATGCAAACATCATCAGACCTTCGATACAAGTCTACAACCAAAGAAGCTACGTTCAACAGTACACCTCTGGCAACCAAGAAGGCGAATGAAGACAAGTTTTTACCCAATCAAAACAACTCAAGCTACGTTCAACAGTATACCTCTGGCTACTAACCCAAAGTATTTCAATCCCTGTTATAAGTCTGAATGTAGGATCTTGAAAACTTTGGGGGGGTCTTGTAGATGGTCAAAATGTATTTTCACTTAGGCCGATGATCAACTTGGATCCAAGAAGTGAACGCCCACGAGACACTTCGAATGGGCCCAAAGTAAAGCCCACAACAGGTTATAGCAAAGGTCGCCCAATGATTGAAGCGAACCTCGCTAAACAGCCCACATCGACTCAATCCAACCGAGTCAGGCACGAGTCGACCCCCGCAACACGCCTGAAAATCGACTCGAAAGGCATCATCAGTCGGCCAAGCCTAAGAGTCAAATTCTGTATCAAATTCAAACTCATAGGCGAAGCTCGCCAATTAATGAACTCCGCCCACGTCAGCTCAAGTGGACCAAGTCATCCACTTCCGAAGAAGGCGCACCCATGTTCGCAGCGACCCTCGCCCGCACCATCAACGACCTTCGCCCGCGCCTTCAGTGGACCTCGCCAATGTCACGAAGTTCGCCTAATAGCCGTTTCAGAGCTATTTCTTAGGGAATAACCGCTCCCCCATTATCTCCTACTTTAATGACCACTTAATTCACAATTAAAGGGGCCATTAACTCTCTCTTTTAGCCTATAAAAGGAGAGGAGATCATCCATTTCAAAGAAGTTCGGAAAAATATAGAAACCACACACGCATTCATGAGCTCTTCGAGAGATATTGCTAAGAGAAGACTGTGCTAGCTTCTAAGCAATCCACAATCAGCAAGAGACCCATCGTCTTAGTCGGTTCGTCAACGGAGTACAAGATCGACGCTCCATCGGCACGCAAAAAAGAACCCCCAGTGAAATATAAATTTTCCTTCGTTTCATTATTATTCTTTTATTGTAATCTACGTCAATTACAATACAAAAAGAACCCGAAACAGTCGCCGGTGTCACTTTTTAGGCCAAACTGGTGAAGGGGTGTCACTATTTAGGCCAATCTGGTATTTTAGCCTAGAGTGAATGTATCTCTAGGATGAGATGTCACCGCTCATAAAAGTCGGTTTTGTATTCATTGTTGTTGAATTCGCATGACTTTTGGGCCTACAACAAAATTCAAAAGAAATGCCTTTTATTTTAATGCGTACAATGAAAACGAAAGATTATAACTTCTTCCTTTTGTGAACAAATGCTCGGATCCGTTTATCGGGATCCTCGCCAGGTGGGTTCTTCACCGTGTCGGACTTGAATCGTCTGTGGACCACCGCAATTCGATCCGTGGAAACCCGGTTCGAACTACAGACGGAAGGGGCTCGATTCACGAAGGAAACGGCCTAAGGGGATCACACTCACGAAGGAGAGGATCGCTTCGGGATCACACTCACGAAGGAGAGGATCACGAGCGGGTGAGATCTACTAGGAGAAATCACAGCTATTCTCAGAGTCGACCAATTCGCTACCTCGATTGTAGATCTGACGTCGACTGAACTCGTGCTCGTTGGTGCTTGGAACTGTGCGTCGACGGATCGAGAACTCTCTCACAAATATCAAAAAATTCGAGATCTCCGAAAATCCCCAAATCCACCGACCAACCTCAAAACCCCTTAATCGAGGAAACCCCCTATTTATAGGATGGGGGTAGGTCAGCCACAAGTGGCTCGGCCACTTGGCCGAGCCACCTCGGCCAAGTTGGCCGAGGTGGCTCGGCCGTGATGGCTACTACTTACTTTTGGTCAAATTGATGGTTACCACTTACTTTTTTTTTTGACGAAAACCACGTGAAATTGCTTACATGCTTTCAATATCACACCAATCTATAGTTTCAATGTCACATCAAAACCGCCTATTTTCTGTAACTAATGTCTCATGTGTGATTCTGCTTGGTACATATTTTCAAAATTTTGGTGGTAATTGTGATTTTCATAACATAGCAGGTGGTTCATGTCAAAAGTTTATGAAGGTAAGGTGGTATACATATCAAGTTGTGTTTTGTAAAGGTGGTAACCGTAAGAGATTTAAAAGTTTAGGTAGTAAGAGATATAAAAATTTAGGTGGTAACGATAAAAAAAATATAGATTGGTGTGACATTGAAGGCATGTAAGCAATTTCAGGTGGTTTTCGTCAAAAAAAGAAGTAGGTGGTAACCATCAATTTAAGTAAAAGTTTAGGTGGTTTTGATGTAAAAACCCTAAAAAATAAGTATCATTAGATGCTAATTAAATTTCGTTTCAACTTCCACGAAAGTAAGGATCACTATCTTGGGCTTTTAGAAAGATTCTTGGACTGAGATGTTGCTCTTCCATGTATTAATATTTTAGTTTTGTGTAAACTATAAAACCTTTGTCGGTATTATGTAAAGAAAGAGATGTGCAAAATTGTTTTGGAATAGGTATACTATTTCTAAGTTAAAAGTTTAAAATTACACAAAACATCATGATGTTTCAAAACTTAAAACAACAAACCTGAAATCTAAAAATTAACAGCAGCCTCCGAAGAATTTAAAATTTGCAATTAACACCCTCAACGTTTCAAAAATTATAAAACACCCTCAAAAGTTTAAATAATTAAAAAGCACCCTGAAATTATGAAATTTCAAAACTTGCAAACAACAAAGATGAATTCATACCATCGGGCACCTGAAAATTTAAAATTTATAAAAATAACCTCAAAGTTATAAAAATTACAAAAACTCCTTCAAAAGTTAAAAATCATAAAAACCCTAAAGTTTCAAAACTTATAACCAGTACATATCAAATTTAAAAATTATTAGTAGTCCGATAAAAATTTAAATTTTATAACAAACAATCCAATGTTTCAATAATTACAAAAACATCCTTAAAATTTTAAAGTTGTAAGAAATATCCCGATATTAAAAACTTATCACCAACACATGAAACATAGAAATTACAAGCACCCAACTTAAAATTTAAATTTTTAAAAACACTCTTAAAGTTTCAAAATTTACAAAACACACCCTCAAAAATTCAAAATCACAAAAAGGACTAAAATTTCAAAACTTAGAAAAGAAAAGAGTAGTTGTTTGATATTCTTTCATTAAGATATATAAATTTAACTTTAAATTTAAGGTTTACTATCTTTTTCAGTATCTAAAAGTGGTCTAAATTTATTGAAAAGATAAAGGTGGAGAAGAATTGATGACGGCTCAATAAAAAATAAATCGAAGGAATTAAAGACACTTGTTTTGAATATTTTATAAGTCTATCAAAGATTAGGAACAAACTCCATATTCTCTTTTGTATTGTTTTTGCCAACTTTTACCTAATTATCTTATCTTATTAGCTTTAATTATTTATCTTCTTTTATAACACTCTTTTTAAAGTGTTTATCACTTTTGCAACACTATACTTTGTCAAGTTAAGCTTGGTTTTATGTCGGTCCAAATAACATGATAATTCAAATTAAATTCGGATTATATTTGTTTCTGTCAATGCAATTACCAATATGAAAATTTAAATTAGGTGTAGCTCATTTAAATGAGCTTCAAAGAAAATAAATAATCACAATACTAAAATTTAGAGACATAAGAGAGCAAAAATCATTAATGTGAAACCGAGGAACAAATTTTAGTAAGAAATTAAACCAAATATACTTAATCATGATATTTAACTACGTGCATTGCACGTGCATAAAACTAGTGTGTATATATATATATATATATATATATATATATATATATATATATATATATATATATATATATATATATATATATATATATATATATATATATATATATATATCCCATATTGAGATGGGACTAATTCTGCTTGGGGCTAGTGGCTACCCCTCCAACCAAGTGCCGGGTTTCAAACTCGAGGAGCCCTTTGAGGACACTTGCTACCTTGGTCCAACTTGTTGGTAAAATAAATAAATAAAAGTGAATATATATATTACTATAACTAACAAATTTAAATAACAATGCTATCTTTCTACGGAGGTATATCATCGCATACAACCAAGTGACAGAGCCTAAAGCATTATTGGATAAAGTACAAGACAAAGTAAATAAGGTTAATTATAATAATTATGATTGATAAATTATCATAATTATAATTTATTGAGATAAGTATCTTAATTTATAAATCCACAAAACTAAAAATTACAAAAAAAACCTTTTAAAATATGAAAATTAGAAACAACCTCCTAAAAAATCTGAAAATTACATAGAATCCTAAAATTACAATCATTATTAGGGTTTTACGTTGAGTGTCAAAACTAAGAAGTTAGTGGGTTTTCCAAAATTTATCGAGGGGTTTTGGAGGGAGGGGTGGGAGGGTATTTTGGGCATTTAATCGCTCATGATCTAACAATGCCAAGATGGGAGCTTTATGCCAAAAAATTTAGGCGTTCTTGAGAGTTTCAAAAATATTAGGGTTTAGTGTTAAACATCCAAACTTATTGGGGTTTAGTGAAATTTACCCATATTTTAATCTTTACAGAGAAGTTAGATATGAGTTATTACACTTGAAGACCTTATATATACGGTAAATAGATTATCGACTACTATTATTACAATATACCTTAGGTGTCAAATTAATATAAGAATTAAAATCCTAAAATAGATATGAGAATTAACTGAAAGACATCATAAATAAAGAAAATCTAGATCCGCTATTTTGTGAGAGAAAGAATAAACCTAATTATATAAAAATGTATAGATTGGAAAAGAAATGGTTTTAACTTCTCCTTTATATATTAAAAGAGATTTGTGATTTACGATTAGCCTTACATCTAAAAAAAAAAATCATGTTTCCTCCCTAATTTTGAATTTAAAATTATGAAATAAAAACTATGCACGCATTGTCCCTCCCAGATTTTGAAGTTGAAATTTAGCTTTCTCAGACTCGTGGCTAGTTTGGTTTTGCTTTTTAGGGTGTTCTTCTACCTTTTTTTTTTTGAAGCTACCAATAATGGTGATTGTTAAAAGTTTTTTTTTGCATGCTTATTAAAATTACTTTTGCTTTTAAGAGGGTGCTTTAGAAGCAACTTTAAGATGCTTTTAAAAGTAGCTTCGCTTTTTAGTTTACATACCATATATGATCTTTATCTTTTGACATTGATCTTTAAGCATTATTTTACTGAAACACCTTAACTATTTCGATAACAACTTTTGATATACTATCAGAAACGACTATTTTCAGTGGATTATGTAAGTTGCTTCTATAAGCTACCTATATAAGCAACATATTATAAGCTCCAAAGAATATCAAACTTGCCCCGATTCAGTTGAGTTGTCATTTTTTCCCATTTTAAATTGTACAATAACAAAAATATATATTACAGAGGAGAGGTTAGTGGTTAAGGGCATCAATTTGAATCTTAAATCTTGTCCACCCCATAATTTGTATTTTTTATAAGAAAAAAGTTTTAAAAATTAAACCAACCCGTATGAGCACGGACATAATGCTTGTATATCTATTACTTAAATCCTAAGACGTGCTACTCCCGTGTTCAATAATGCAGTTTTGTAGTGACATGTATTTAATTCAAATACCATTGACAATCAACCTTAAAATCTAAAGAGCAAATGGACTTATTCAACTTGTCTTTTGCTTGATGTTCTAAGATTCTCAATGTGAGTCATTTTTTATCATTTTATTTAAAGAACGATCAAACTTTTTTATTAGACTAACACCTCTAACTTTAAGAGTAATTGTATATAATCTTAGTAAACTATTTTATTTTACTAAATCTTATAAGAACAATTATCTTTTAATTACCATATTAGCATCAACAATTCTAATGTATCCGTGTAGCGTAGGACAAAAAGAATGAAAAATTCATTCTTAGTCCCAAAATATCTTTTAATTAAAAAGGAAAAATAAGTCATTTTTGGGACTAAGAAAATATTTTATCTTTTTTAGACTTATGTTTGTCACATGAGATTTAGAATAGATGTTGCTAATTTGGAGATTAAATGAGAAATTTTCATGTGGAATTTAATAAAGTAAAATAATTCATAGGGTTTATGCAACAAACTCCTAAACTTCAAAAGGATTAAGCATAATTAAAAAGTTGATGAGGATTTACTGCAATTCCTCGAAAGCTTCATGGGGTTTTGTTGTAATTAACCCATATGTAAATATTAGGTCAATGTGAGCATAGTACTCAACAATATTTTCCTATCCCTGCTTTTCATGATTCTGAGTTTTTTGAGGACAGATGAAAGGTTCTTCATGTGTTCTTGTTTTTTAAAGACAAGACTAGGAGATGTCACATGGCAACCCTTCATTTCCTATTTATAAAAGTTAAAAGACTCTAGCAAAAGCCAAATCGAAAAATTAAAAATTCTTTTTTTATTATAAATTTCGAGAGAGGTGATAATATGCATATTAAACGTAACAAAGTATCCAAGTTGGTGCAATATTTTTTCTGAAAACTTACTGTATTGGTTGTTGTTTAGGAGAAATTTTCAGAAGAGCCCGTTTTGGCTAAATAATTAGCAAAACCGACCATTTTGCTAGTTATTTAGCAAAATCGACCTCTTTTGGCGGCCAAAAGAGGTCGATTTTAAAAAAGCTAGCGTTGGCGTCTGAGACTACTAGTCCCGTACGTTTAGTGGCCGCTAATCGGCCACTAATCTAACACAATGAAACATACGGGACTACTAGTCCCGTACTTTAAACAGAAACTCAACATACGGGACCCGAGGAGTTCGCGATCTCGGCCGCGGCTTGGGAGGCGAGCAGGGAGAGGCGATCATCGTCGGATCTGCTTCCTCGGTCTCGGTTGTCTCCAGCGGTCGAGGTTCGTCGGAGGATCTTCTTGGCTTCGACATCCGGCAGCTAGGGTTTGCAAGAGTGGGGGAATTGAGATCAGTAGGCCTTCAACGGAAGCTGTGGTTTAGAATTCGAGGGATGGGGGAATTAAAGGGGTGCGGCCGCCGACACTGACTCCACCGGATACGATGTTGATCACGGCGGTCGGCGCCTCGGCGATGTCGAGATCTTTGAATCCATCGCCTTCTTTGTTCTAGCTCGCCTCGTCGATTTTGGTCTTGAGCCGGAGAAGGTTGGGTCTACTTGGGATTTGTTTAGGTCTTTCGCACGTTTCAATGTGCCGGTGCCGGAGCTGGAGAAGGTTGGGAGAGAGGAGGAGAGTTTATGAGTCTGAGGGGGAGGAGGAGGAGGAGGTGAGGGAGAGATTGAGAGCGGGAACTTCGGAGGATGTTACTTCGACGTCTAATGATGATGATTCGTTGAGTTTCTGTTTAAAATACGGGACTAGTAGTCCCGTACGTTTCATTGTGATGGATTAGTGACCGATTAGCGGCCACTAAACGTACAGGACTACTAGTACCGTACGTTTCGAACCTATATTTTGGTAAAACCGACCTCTTTTTGGCCAAAAAGAGGTCGATTTTGCTAAATAATTAGCAAAACGGTCGGTATGGCTAATTGTTTATGATGGACTTCATGACTCGAGGTTTCGTAGTTATATTGAAAAACATCTTGTGTCCACACCTTACTTCAAATGGGCTATTATTAACTTATTCAGCATTTTTAAATAGATTGGGGTGTAATTTTTAAACTTTATAGAGGGGTAATTACAAATATTACAACAGCTCCATATGCAATTTATAAATTTCTTAGAGTGCAACTGCACACCAACCCATGAATCTAAATCTTCCCTTGTTGGTATGTTCAATATCTATAAGCAAATAAGGAATCTCTCTACACTAAAATTAATAAAAAATATCTATCCATAATGCATTGACGTCACATGAGATCTACATGACAGATGATACAACAAAAGATATACCTTCATTTTGCAACTCGAGAATCGGAAAGAATAATTTAGAGATACATACACTTGACTAGCCCCTTATATAATAAATAGGATATTAATTTCTACAATTCATTCTATATTTTTTAGATATGAAAACACAAGTAAAAATTCTATCAGAACAATCCGCATAAAAGAAGGACAATTCTAATCAAATACAGCATCCCGTATGGATCAGGATAGTATGTACACCCACGTGGACTGTTCTGATAGGATAATATTAACCTAGAAACAGGAGTCACCAGGGCTTTTGATCAAGGGGTTTTTCTTTTTTTACCCAAAGTTTTATCCCTACTTATTTAAAAACCCATCCACTTTTCCAAACATCAATACACCCAATGTATCTCATCCCACTTATTTTTAAACCCAATATGTATAATACACTCATTCTTTGTACTGTATTTACCCAATAAATTAAAAATTCCTAAACTACCCTTCATCCCCAAATACAACCGGTCTCTCCATCTCTCTTCTCCGTTTCACTTTCCCAAATAGAGCGATCCTCGTAGAGCCCTAAGAGCGATACTCAAACCTCAAAACCCCCAAATCGATCTCAAAATCCTTGAAAATAATCGTCCTTAATCACTCTAGTTTGCATAAACGCACCCTCTCGCTCTTATTTTGGCACCACACACCTCTCTCGCTCTTATTTTGGTGCAAGACAACACTAAACAGTTAAACTTTCTAGCGATGGAGAAAAGACCACTGTCGCAGATCTATGTACTTGATTGTTTCAGATCTGTGTACTTGATTGTTTCATGCTGTGTTGATTTTGTAGTGGTGATTTTGGGTAGTGGTGATTTTGGGCACTGGATATAAATCAAATCAGATTTTTTCTGAGCAATATAAACGTGTGATGATGTATACAATGTATTGTTCGATCAATTATTCATGTCGACGAGAGGTCCACTCTCAATTTTCCAGTTTTTGGAAAAGTATAGCTCTTTATACTAAAGTGTAGCACCTTTTTGGAAAAGTATAGCTCTTTATTACAAAGGATAGCTCTTTATGACCATAGTATAGCTCTTTATTGACAAATTATAGCTCTTTATATTCTCTGAAAATTCTGAAACTTAGTGAAATTAATCAAATTAGTTTTTTTCTGAGCAATGTAAACGTGTGGTGATGTATACAATGTGTTGTGCGATCGATTATTCATGTCGACGAGATGTCCACTCTCAATTTTTCAGTTTTTGGAAAAGTATAGCTTTTATACTAAAGTGTAGCACCTTTTGTGAAAGTCTGACTCTTTATTCTAAAGTATAGCTCTTTATGACCATAGTATAGCTCTTTATTGACAAAGTATAGCTCTTTATATTCTCTAAAAATTCAAACTTAGTGAAATAAATCAAATCAATTTTTTTCGAGCAATGTAAATGTGCGATGATGTATACAATATATTGTTCGATCGATTATTCATGTCGGCGAGATGTCCACTCTCAATTTTCCAGTTTTGAAAAAGTAAGTAGCAACTTTTGTGAAAGTATAGCTCTTTATTCCAAAGTAGAGCTCTTTATGATCATAGTATAGCTCTTTATTGATAAAGTATAGCTCTTTTACTTTTCCAAAATTTTGAAACTTAGTGAAATAAATCAAATCAGTTTTTTTCGAGCAATGTAAACATGTGATGATGTATACAATGTGTTGTTCGATGATGTATTCATGTCAATGAGAGGTCCACTCTCAATTTTCCAAGTTTTGAAAAGTATAGCTCTTTATACTAAAGTGTAGTACCTTTTGTGAAAGTCTGACTCTTTATTCTAAAGTATAGCTCTTTATGACCACAAGATAGCTCTTTATTGACAAAGTATAGCTCTTTATATTCTCTAAAATTCGAAACTTAGTGAAATAAATCAAATCAATTTTTTTCCGAAAGCAATGTAAATGTGCGATGATGTATACAATATATTGTTCGTCGATTATTCATGTCGACGAGAGGTCCACTCTCAATTTTCCAGTTTTGAAAAAGTAAGTAGCAACTTTTGTGAAAGTATAGCTCTTTATTCCAAAGTAGAGCTCTTTATGATCATAGTATAGCTCTTTATTGATAAAGTATAGCTCTTTTACTTTTCCAAAATTTTGAAACTTAGTGAAATAAATCAAATCAGTTTTTTGAGCAATGTAAACATGTGATGATGTATACAATGTGTTGTTCGATGATGTATTCATGTCAATGAGAGGTCCACTCTCAATTTTCCAAGTTTTGAAAAAGTATAGCTCTTTATACTAAAGTGTAGCACCTTTTTGTGAAAGTATAGCTCTTTATTCCAAAGTATAGCTCTTTATGACCATAGTATAGCCCTTTATTGATAAAGTATAGCTCTTTATGTTCTCTGAAAATTCTGAAACTTAGTGAAATAAATCAAATTAGTTTTTTCTAAGCAATGTAAACGTGTGATGATGTATACAATGTGTTGTTCGATCGATTATTCATGTCGACGAGAGGTCCACTCTCAAATTTTTAGTTTTTGGAAAAGTATAGCTCTTTATACTAAAGTGTAGCACCTTTTGTAAAAGTATAGCTCTTTATTTCCAAGTATAGCTTTTATGACCATAGTATAACTCTTTCTTGATAAAGTATAGCTCTTTATCTTTATGGTCTCTTAAAATTAAAACTTAGTGAAATAAATCATATCGGTTTATTGATAAAGTATAAGCATTTAGAATTGAATAAACAACTATATATATGGTCACTCATTTTCATTAATCAAAAAATTACTCACTTAATTTATTTTCGCATTTTCAGAGATAATAAAAGCTATACTTTAGCAATAAAGAGCTATACTGCTATAAAGAGCTATACGCTGTGTAAGGAGCTACACTTTCCAAATAAGGTGTAACTCTTAGGCATAAAGTGCTATACTTTGATCGACATTGTATAAATAAGGTGCTACACTATGTCAATTATGAAGAATTGTAGTACTGCAATAGCTCCCAAGGTACTTAATTGTTGCAGTATTACCATCACAAACTCTTATCATCATAGAAGAACCAAGAATTTATAGAATTGTACAAGCTTCTTCAATGTTACTAGCAAGCATGTTCCAGATAAGCAATAAAAAGAAAAAGGGAAAAAAGAACTAAAACCCATAAAATGATAAATGAAGGAAGAAGAAGAAAAGGTAAGAAGTCCTAAAGAATAATCTCAACAATATCTAATAAGGATCTCTTCCTCCTCCAGCAGCCCAACCATAAGTCTCAGCGGGCAACTACACATTATTTATCAATTTCGGCAGCAACCCTTGAAACCCATCATTCATGGGCTACTGCGTCGGTACTGCTGGTGATGACTGACCCATAAGCCCAATAGTATCCGACGCCATAGCCGCCCCTCCAACGTAGCCTCTCGTAAGCTGTGTCCTTAAATGACGCCGTCATTATCACCACCGGCCTTGCCGCTATCAATTGCCCCACCACGTCACTCCCAACAACCTGCCCTTGCCCATGGCATCTGGCGGCAGAAAAGAACCAGAGAGGGATAAAACCTCCAAGTGGCCGTGGAGGGTGACGACGAATATCCTTGTAAGGACTTGGAGAACCTTGGAAGCTAGGGATTGTCGGAAGAAATTGGGGAATGAAGCCAAGAGAAGGGTCATTTCCTTTGTTTTGAGATTCATAGATCTATTTACAGATTAAAGGATGAGTATTTTGGGAATTTTAAGAAATACTATGCATAAATACCTTATATTATAAGGATTGGGTTTAAAAATAAGTGGGAGGATGTATCTTGGGTGCATAAATATTTATGAAACTGAATGGGTTTATAAATAAGTGGGGGTATAACTTTGGGCTAAAAGACAAAAACCCCTTTGATCAAAGCCAATGTTGCCCTCTTTTCCTCTTCAATACACATACTTTTCTTTCCCATAGTTAATTAGTAAGTTTTTTCTCTGAGTGATGGACTCTGCAGCTTCCTACGGCATCGCGTGTGTGGTGGATCCAGTGAAGGCTCTGTACAATGCAGCATTTGGGTATGTGGTGTACTGCAGAGATAATGTGGAGTCCCTGAGCCAAGAAGCCCGAGAACTGGGTAGCAAAATGGAGGACATGACCAAGGATCTTGCGGACGCTGACAGGCTCGGGAAATCGCCGAGAAGTGGAGCAAAGCTGTGGCTTCAAAGGGTGAAAGAAGTTCAAGGTGATTTCATTTGGAATTATTACATTTCTATCTTCCACTCTTTCTTTCTTTTTCTAAAGTTATTACTTATTTGTGTAAATTTCACAACAATATATGTTTCATGAAGTACTAGGGATTTCCCAGTAAAAATATCATAAATCAAATTTACCAGGAAAAAAATATATCATTAACTTTCAGAAAACAATCCATAAATTAATTATCATGAACTTTCATTTATGTTTTACATAACCACCCTGGATTCATAAACAAAATCGTTAGACTTCCATGCCATATAATCTTTTGATAATATGGGACGCTTTAGTGTTGATTTGAAAATTTATGGTGCTTTTCTCCAATGCTCATCCCTAACTAGTAGACTCATCAAGATTTAATTCCTATGTTATTCGGAGTGCACACCAAATTTTAGTTATTATTGGTTATCCTTTAAGGTTGAGAACAAGATGCAGAAGTCATAAGAAGGGTGTGTACCTCAGATCCAACGGACTCGGATCCTCTCCAATTAGGTGTTAATTAGGGAGGTCTAATTCTTTCAGTCCTTACCTTCAATCTTAATTTCAAAAGTAAGATATGGTCATGTAGGATTGCAACAATCAAGCTAGTAGTTTTCCAAATATTACTATAATTTTGATGAATATAATTTCATTTATGATAAAATCAAATATATCTAAAACCAATTAAAAATCTAAAATAAATATTTTCAAATCCTCCAATTTTATTCAAATATTTCAATTCTCCATCTTCATATGTTACTTTCAACGCTCAGTTGCAATATATATATTATTTTTATCAATATATTTTTCTTAGTACAGTATTTAAGTATATATGGTTAAGAATGAAGTTTGAAAATGGGAAAGGGGTTAATTATTCTTCACCTGAATGGAGACATGTTTATAATTCTAATTAATTTTCTTAGAAATATTTAATTTTATCATAAATAAAATTAGTGGTATTTGGAAAATCACTAGTATGATTGTTGCAATTCTACATGACAATATCTTATCCTTTGAAATTTAGATTGAGAATAAGGATGGAGAAATTTAGATTGAGAATAAGGATGGAAAGCAATGGATCCTTGGTAGATCCAACATTATGCCAAACCCAAACAGAATGAACTAGAAATGGAGTATGCTAACTAAACCTCCAAATGAATGTTGTTAATTATCCAGCATTCTTCTTCTTCTTCTTTTTTTTAGAAATATGAAATTAAGAATTAATTGTCTGGCATTCTTGTTTTTGACTGAGTGGTAGTTCAAGAATCTTCAAAAATTTAGAGTAATTTTATAAGAAGTTAATAACTTTAATTCTAAGAACATATATAATTATATACATTTCTTTTTAGTTTTACTTTTGCCTGAGTAATTTCCTTATTATTTTCAAGTACAGATGCAGCGAAGGAGATGGAATCAGCATTCTCTGGAATGTACAGATGCGTAGGCTGCACCCCAAACATTGTTTCCCGTCACAGGATAGGCAAGAGAGCCACAAAGCTACTTAACGACGCGAGGGAGCTCAAGGACAGAAACTTCGAAGCGATTGCCACCACGCCGGCCCCATGCCGCTTCGTGGAACGACCTGTGGGGTCCATGATCGGCCACACCGCTGAGCTCAACCGCCTCCAGCTACTCTCCTCCGATGACGACGTAAGCATCATTGGCATCCACGGCATGGGCGTGGGAAAACCATGCTCCTCAAGAACTTCTTCAACCAATTCCACCTCAGAGACGAGTACCACATGATCTATGTCAACATGAATGGCTGTCACACCGTCGAAGACACCCAAAAGGCCATCGCCCGCGACCTTGGTTTGGTCTGGATCGACGACGAGAACCAAGACGCACGGTCTCGCCGCATATTCTCGTACCTCCGGAACAAGGCCTTTGTGTTGATCCTCGGCGACGTTTGGGAACGGTGGACCTCCATCGTGTTGGGATACCAACTATAACGAAGAGAACAAAGTCGAAGATTATTCTGGCAACACGGATCGAAGACATATGCGACAGCATGGATGCAGCGAAGGTGCACGTTGAGTGCTTGGGGTGGGATGATTCGTGGAGCCTCTTTGTCGAGAAGGCGGGAATAAGCTGATTGGAACACACTCTACTATCCGTCGCCATGCGAGACTCTGGTCAAGAAATGTGGGGCTTCCTCTGGCTCATAGCGGTCGGACGAGCTATGGCCACCAAGAAGATTCCCCAGTCGTGGAAGAACGCCATCACGCAAATGGATGTCGCTCCTCAGGAGATCCTCGGCATGGAGAAGGAAGTGCTTTCGAGTTTGAAAGCTAGCTATGACAATCTGGAAAATGAGGCAACAAGGACTTGTCTTTTGTACTGTCTTCTGTTCCCCGAGAACACCGCGATTTATAAAGAATCGGTTATTGATTACGGGATTGGAGAAGGAGTTATAGACGATAAGTTCTTTGATGCGGATGAGATCTGATAAAGGACATGATGTTATTGATGTCTTGAAGTCGGCGTCGCTACTGGAGAGGGTCGATGAGGATGTAGATTTCGTGAAGATGCACCCGATGGTTCGAGTATTGGCATTCTGGATAGCCTGTGACTGGGGACAGGAAGAGAAGAGGTGGCTGGTGAGGACTAAGCGTGGTTTGAAAGTAGCACCCGAGGGTGTGAAATGGCAAGGAGCAGAGAGGGTTTCACTTGCAGATAACAGCATCACAACTCTTCCGGAGGTACCGGAATGCCCTTGTTTGCTGACCTTACTGCTTCACCACAACCGCGAGTTGGGGAAGATCTACGATGGCTTCTTGAGTTGTATGCGCAATCTTCGGGTTCTTGACGTTTCGCATGCATCCATACAAGAAATTCCAGCTGAAGTAGGCGAATTGGTTGAGCTCCGGTACCTCGACCTCTACAATACTCAGATCACTCAACTGCCGCAGGAGGTGGGGAATCTGGTGAATTTAAGATTCCTGCTGCTGTCAAACACTTTCAGACTGAAGAAAATTCCAAAAGGATTACTCGCAAAACTGACCGAACTTCGAGTTCTGAGAATGTACCACAGTTACAGCAGCTGGAAAGTCGTTGAGGAAGAAGATCAAGAAGAAGAAGAAGATGGTGTAGATATCCAAGAACTCTACCGCTTGAAGCGGCTCAACACTCTGGGCATAAGTATCAACACTATTCTAGCACTGCAGAAGCTTGCGGGATTCTTCCGACTGGCTAACTCCACCCGATACCTCGAAATTAATTTCTCCCAAGGCCTGAAAACGTTTTCAACGGCAAACCTCGGAAGTGAGTTCAAGTCTATTAAAGATCTTCGCCGCCGACTGTAGCGATCTGGAGGACGTTGAAATTGATGGTGCAGCAGGTGATCCCAATGATGGCTGGTCCAACGTGCCGACCTTGATGGAACTATATCTAGTTAGGCTTCCTAAAGCCAGAATCATATGGAAGAGTGGATGCCTAGAAAACTTGATCTACTTACAGATAGGTGATTGTCCACAAATGAAGCACTTGATCCAGTGCAAGAAAGAGGAGGAGGCGGGAGAAGGTGATCATGAGATTGATGTTCTGCCAAAGCTTCAACAGTTGGATATTTACTGCCTGCCACAGCTTGAGAGCTTGAGTTGCTCAACAAGATTATCACTAGGTTTCCCTTCGTTGGATATCATCGACATCGTGCAGTGTCCAATGCTGAAGCGATTGCCATGGAATGCGGAGAAGCTGACACTCATCAAAGGTGGAAAATCATGGTGGGAACGCTTGGAATGGCCAGATGAGAAGACCAAGTCCAAATTCAACTCCATCTTTAAGCCGTACCCTTGATCATATATAATTAGGCCAAATTACCAAATTGGTATTGTAACTTGACTCTATTTTCCACTAATTTTTTTTTCCTTTTTGCTCTGATCGTTAATATGATATTTTACCTTGTGCCGCGATGGATGAAAACAATGTCCTTTTTCGACGAACTGTATCTTCCTTTTGGAAAATTTCTTCGAACTCCCTCATTAATCAAAATTATTAAATCTACACCCACTTCCTCTTCAAACCCCACCGCCCTCCTAATTTAAATTTCTTCCACCTTTTCCCTAATAAGATCCTCTTTCATTCTTTCTTTCTCTCTCATCAATGGAGCCCTCTCTTTCTCCTTCAAACTTTCCCAATTCAAACCTAAACCTTAATTCAAATTGGTATCGACTTGGATAAATGTGGATTAGGGTTTAGGTTTCAATTGGGGGAGGTTAAAGGAGAAAGAGGGGTTCGAAGGAGGATCTTATTAGGTAAAGGTGGAAGAAATTTAAATTTGGCGAGACAAAAGGAGAAAGATGATGTACATTTAATAATCTTGATATGTCAAGGGGATGGAAGAAATTTTCCAAAAACAAATCCAATTCGCAGGAATTCTCGCTACCGGCAAGAAAAAAGTGTCTTATTATCAAGGAGGCACAAATTAAAACCCATATTAACACAAATTAAAATATCATATTGACATCGGGCGTAAATAAATACCTTATTGAAAAATAGGGTGAAGTTAGAATACCAATCGATAATTTAGCCTATATAATTAATGTGCTTATTAACAAGCTACTTTAGGTGCCATTTGACAAGGGGTTAAGAGAAGAGGGATTAGATGAATGATTAATTTAGTTACTCCTTCATGAGGGATTAAAAATAATTTAACTCTGTTGAGATTAGATAGTTAAAATAAAGAGTTAACTTTTTGTGTTTTAAAAATAACAAAAGTTTAAGATGAATAATCCCCTAGTATTTTAAAAATACCAACTTTAACCTTATTGTAAATTTACTAGTAATTATTAGATTAAAATAAATCCAACTATAGAATCCATTGTTAGTTACAACATTAAATTATTTAAGACATCATTCAATGTGTAATATGATTTTAAACAAATAAAATATTATTGTCATATCATCTTTGCTCTTGTAAATTCAATAGTTAATTTTTGAATCAAATAAAAAAATTAATTATTGCTAATATATGTAATCAGTTACCAACTAATTAGAAGACCTAAATCAATAAATTTTAGTAGCTTGTGAATATAGTTGCAATGCAATTGTCACTTGCATGCAACTGAGATATTGCAACTATTCTTGTATGCAAGTACAGTTGTAATTATTTGGTAAAATTTTAAATTTTACAACTTACACAATTGTAGCCGTTTGATTCTGCACCTAATTTTACAAATACAACTCGGTTTTACGTTTAAGAAGTTGTTAAAGTTATTAATGTTTTGCTCTTTTAAAATATTTCTTTAAAAATAATGGTTTTATTCTTAAGTAAACTGATTTCAAAATTTATTAAAAATGATGGGAAATAAATGATTACCTCCTAGAGTTGCAAGTATACAACCTTTATCAAGTTATAGTATAAAAGATTATCGATCCCACGAGGAACGGGAAGTAGGAAGAGTTATGTTCAAGTTTTGGTTCTCAAATTATGCGCAAGACAATTAGGAGTTTATGTACATGGTGAAAGTGGTCATGAAAAGAGTAGAGAGTGGATTGTGGATTATGTGCAAAATAAATGAAACGAGGAAGAAAATGTGTTGTGGAGAGATTGAGATTGTGAAGGTGAATAAGTAAAATTAAAGGCAAAATGAAAGTGAGAAAATGGGGAGATTAGAGAATGAAAACGGATGTCTGTGAATAAACAAAATGAGGATGAGAGAATGTGAGAAGTAAAAGGAAAAGAAATCAAGAGAGGAGAAAGACAATTAAAGAAAAATAAACAAATGAAAAATAAGGATAAGTGCAAAATCAAGAATGTAAAGTATGGAGGATTAGTTAAAGATATGAGGAATCTAGAGTAGATCCACTTAGCTTATCTCAATCTCACATGAATGAGTTGGATTTGTTAGCTAGTTTCAAACAATCTCTAGGGATCCCACAAGTATTAGCTCCACACTTAAAAGGGGTAATTCCCTAGGGTTCTAGCCTCAAGGTGAATTAAAGAAAAGAAAAAATCTATTCTAGAAAGTAAATACAAGAATTAAATACATTGCATGAAAGTAAATTGCATGAAATTAAATTGCATGAAAGTAAATCTAAGCTACAAATCAATTAAATGAACAAGAAAGAAAATGAAAAAGAAATAAAAGGAAAACAAACAACTCCTGATATTAATCTAATCCTCCTTTTGGTCCTTGGATTAGAAGAAGAGAAGGAAATTGAAGGGGTGAAAAATATCATTTATTGTGTAACAAAAGTTACAATTTTTAGAAGGTCTTCTCAATTAAGAGTAACCCTCCTCTCTAAATGGAGTTTTTACAAAATATTTCACAATCTCAAGCCCTCACTCTACACCTCTATTTATAGATAACAAGAATCTCTCACAATCTTTAGATTTGCCTTGGCCCCCAAGTAACACTCACAACCATAGGATTTAGGTTAGCCCCTAAACAACCCTCATAGCCATAGGATCTCTCCAAATAATCTAGACCATTGATTTAATCCTTGAGAGATGGGCTTTGTGGGCTTTATTTCTTTTATATTTAATTCCTTTAATACTCTTGGGCTTCTCTTAAATGCTCTTGGGCTTCTTAGAATTTAACTTGGCCTTCAAATACTTGAATATATATCATTTAAATTCGGATTTCTATCAAACTCTGCTGCTGCTGATGAAATTTTGAGAATCTGGTAATTTGGATGGCTCCGTCTCGTCGAGATAGGCGATTTTCATATATAATATGTTGAATTCTGCTTTCCGGATTGAGAGATATCGCCTTTTCTTTGCGGTTGACCATCCTGAGCACGAATTGGACTTTATTTTTTCCATATTTGATTTGATTCTCAATTGTAAGCCAAGTTATTAATAATTCTGACCAAAAAAGTAATGTGTGTTGAGATTTTTCTTCTAAACTTAGTCGTGGGCTTTGGATTTAGGCATTCTGGCTTCATTAGAGATCTTTTGGGTTTGAAATAATCTTCATTTGGGCTCTTATTCAATAATACTCCATTAGCCTGCAAATTAAGATAAAAATAGTTATTAGTAGGATATTTATTCATATAACATAGGTAATGAGGGTATAAAATGTAATTAAAATGTGATAATCAAAAATAATTTTAATAAAATAATATTTGTTTACTTCAAAATGTTATTTCATAAAATTTTTTAAAAATATTACTTTCATAAAAATTAGTTTTGTAAAAATATTATTTTCATAAAATAATATTTTTAAATTTTATTACTTTCATAATGTAATATTTTTCTAAAATTGGTATTTTCATAAAATAATATTTTTGTTAAAAATAGTTTTATGTAGAAATATTTTTCTTAAAATTTTGAAATAAAATAGTTTTCAAAATAAATTAAAAATATTTGTAGAAAATAATATTTAAAAACTATATTCAAGGAAACAATATTTTATGGAAAAATAATACTTTTTAAAAAATAATAGTTTTTAACATTTTTAGGAAATTATAAAGTTTTGATAAATAAAATTTTTAAGAAAATAATATTTTTAAAACATTTATTAACAAAATAATATATTTTTAAAAATATTTTTTCAAAAATAATATTCTTAGAAAATAAATTAAAAATATTATTATACAGAAAAATATAATTTTAAAAATCTTATTATTTTAGAAATATTATTTTATAGAAAATAATTATTTTATGAATATATTTTTAATAAAATAATAATATTTTTGAAAAATTAATATTATTATATTTTTATTTTTAAAATAATTATCTTATATAATAGTTTTACAAGAATAATATTTTCAGAAAAATAATTTTTAGGAAAAATAATTTAAAATATTATTTTTAAAACTTTTTGAAGAAATAATAATAATAATAAATTTTTAGATGATTTTCAATCTTTAATGTAGCTTTTAGCTTTTTTTGAAATATTAAGCAATGATTTTTATTTTTTATAAATGTGGATTTGTTGCGGGCCTTGCGGCCATTTTGAACATGGGTCGTATGTTGTAATTAAGGGGTGCTTTGTAACTGTAGTTACAACTACAACAGTAAGTTATAATAAAACAAACACTAGCATCTGAATAAATTTGATTTAGTTGCATGTTACTAGAGTTACAATCATACCAGTTGCAAGCTACAAAATTCCCCCACCCCACCTCAAACACTCCCAAAAAAAGCGGAGTTGTTATGAAACAATTCAATGATGTGGATGTCCATTTAGTTTCTCAAGAAGATTGATACATGTATTACTCCTTGATATTCCCCTAGTACATTAACCTTCTTTTGGAACAACTCAATACATGTTCTAGGATGAATAAGTTCATTAATGAGTAGTTAATATGGTTCATGTATCGGTTGCCTATAAAAGAGGTATTCCTACCTCACTTGTAATCTCAATCTGAATCTCAATAATAATTAGCAATTGAGTTAATAAAACTCTCTACTTCTTGTCTATTTTCTCTATTCTACTTTATAGTTTCATAATCGTTATCGACCTGACGATCTACCATTGAGGCAATCCATTTTAAGTCCATTGGATTCATCGTTGGGCGCGTGTTCATATTTTGAGTAAACTTTGAGGTAAAATTTCTCTTTCCAATTCAAATCATTTTTCACAATGACTAACCTTACGAAACAAGAATTTGTGCCTCTTGATATTTCGGAAAGAACTACTTATCCGGATGTTAGATGTTGAAATACATCTTGCCGCAATGGGTCTTGAGAATACTATTGTGGAAGAAAATGAGACATCCAATCAAGACCGTGCAAAGCTATGATTTTCCTTCGCCATCATTTGGATGAAGGATTAAAACAGAATATCTAAGCGTGAAAGATCCACTTACTCGTGGAATAATTTGAAGGAGAGGTTTGACCACTGAAGTTGGTCGTGCTTCCAAAAGCCCGGTATGATTGGCTTCACTTAAGGCTACAAAATTTTAAATCAATCAGTGAGTATAATTCTGCAATGTATAAAATTACCTCTCAATTGCAATTGTGTGGAGAAAATGTCACCGATGACGATATGTTAGAAAAACATTCTCCACCTTTCATGCCTCGAATATGCTCTTGCAAAGAATATCGAGAGAGGATTTAAGAAATACTCCGAATTGATTTCATGCCTCCTTTTGGCTGAACAAAATAATGAATTATTGTTAAAAATCATGAATCCCGACCTACTGGTGCTACTCCATTCCCTGAAGCGAATGCAACTCAATCTCAAAGTCGTGGTCGTGGGCGTGGACATGACCGTGGAGGAGGCCGAGGACGTAATCATCGTCGTGGACGAGGTCGTGGTAGATATGCGCCTTATAATCACAATGATCATATCCGTGACAAAAGACAAAAGAACCTCCAGAAGTGGGACAACTCCCAAAAGTGGGACAATAATGATAAGAAAAGTGAAGAAAAGAAACATTATGAAGAAATATGCTACCGGTATGGAATAGAAGGTCATTGGTCGTGCACGTAAATGCGGCAAAACATCTTGTTGACCTCTATCGGGCATCATTAAAAGGAAAGGTAAAATCTTTGAGACAAATTTCATTGATCAAAACAATATTTATGATGATATCACACACCTCGATGTTCTTTGATTTCCTTGAGCAACTTGAAGTTGAAATGATCCTATGACAAATACCCAATATTTTGAATTTTGTTATTTTCACATCTTTTATGTAATTTTCTTTATGAATTTCGTAATTTATGGACTTTATTAATATTTACTTTTGTTTGTAATTTTCTTTGCCATTTCTTTCTAAAGAAGATATGGATGCCAAATATTTAGGATCAAATAATGGTGATGATGATATTTGTCTCATTGATAGTGCTACTACGCACACTATATTTAAAACATGAAGTATTTTTCTCATTTAAAAATGGAAGAATCAAATGTTAACACAATAAGTGGTAGTGCTAAATTGATTGATGGCTCGGAAGAGCCATCGTATTCCTCCCGAAGGAACTAAAATTGTCATAAATAATGCACTACTCGATAAAGTCTCAAGAAATTTGATAAGTTTTAAAGATATCCCAAAATGGGTATCATATCGAGACGATGAATGAGACAAATGGTGAATACTTATTGATTACAAATACCATTTCGAAGAAATCATTATTAGAAAAGCTGCCTTCTCGTCTTGGGTTTATATTATACAAAAATAAGTGCAGCTGAAATTCATCACCTTGTAGACCGAAGTCTACTAATCCTAATGATTTTATGGTTTAGCATGATCGCCTTGGACATCCCGGTTCTATAATGATGAGGCGAATAATTGCAAACTCACATGGTCATTCATTGAAAAATCAAAAGATACTAAATTCTAATGAATTCTCATGTGTTACTTGCTCCCAAGGAAGTTAATTGTTAGACCATCACTAACTAAAGTGGGAACCTAATCCCGCATTTCTAGAACGAATTCATGGTGATATATGTGGGCTGTAGATCCACCATGCGGACCATTTAGATATTTTATGGTGCTAATGGATGCATCAACAAGATAGTCACATGTATGTTTATTATCTAGTCGCAACTTGGCATTTCTTGAGATTGCTTGCTCGATAATTAAATTACGAGCACAATTTCACGATTATTCAATTAAAAAATTGCCTAGATAATGTTGGTGAATATTCATCACATGCTTTTGATGATTATTGCATGTCTATTGGAATAAGTGTTGAACATCCTGTAGCTCATGTTCATACACAAAATGGTCTAGCCGAATCATTTATTAAACGGCTTCAATTAATTGCAAGACCATTGTTAATGAGGTCTAAACTTCCTCTATCTGCTTGGGGACATGCTATATTACATGCGGCAATACTTGTGAGAATTAGGCGACAAGTTACCATACTTATTCTCCCTTGCAATTAGTTCTTGGCCACGAACCAAATATTTCTTATTTAAGAATTTTTGGTTGTGCGGTATATGTTCCTATTGCACCGCCTCAACGAACAAAAATGGGCCCTCAAAGAAGATTGGGGATATATGTCGGATATGAATCACCTTCTATAATTAAATATGTTGAACCATTAACGGTGATTTATTTCTTGCAAGATTTGCGATTGTCATTTTGATGAATCACATTTCCGACATTAGGGGAGGTAAAGATCAACCAAAAAGGAAATTACTTGGAAAATATCATTAGACTTCCTTGATCCTCATACAAAGATTGTGAACTGGAAGTTCAAAGGATTATACATTTACAGAAAATTGCAAACCAATTACCGGATGCTTTTAGTGATTCCAGAAGTATTACGAAATCGTTTATTCCAGCAGAAAATGCTCCGGTTAAAATTGATATCCTAGAAGGACAAATTAAAAGTGCTAACGAGTCTAAAGTACTGCTGCGTGGTAGACCCCTTGGTTCCAAAGATAAGAATCCTCGAAAGAAAAGAGGATCAAATGATCAAAATATTACAAATGACAAAATTCAACCTCCTGAAGAGGTTACTCCTAAAGAGCTAACTCCTAAAGAGAATGAAACTATAGAAAATTCAATAAATTTTGTCATTACGAGAAAGAGTTGGAACCGAAGAGAAGTAATTATCGATAATGCATTTGCATATAATGTAGCACTTGATATTATGGAAGAAGACGAGGATCATGAACCCAGAACGGTTGATGAATGTCGGCGAAGTAATGATTGGTCAAAATGGAAAGATGCGATCCAATCTGAATTAGATTCACTGGCTAAACGAAAAGTTTTGGATCCATAGTCCAAACACCAAGGTGTAAAACCAAGAGGATATAAATGGGTATTTGTGAGGAAAAGAAATGAGAAAAATGAAATTGTGAGATATAAAGCAAGACTTGTAGCCCAGGATTTTCACAAAGACCGGATTTGATTATGATGAGATATATTCTCCAAGAATGGATGGAATTACATTTAGATATCTTGTGAGTTTAGCGGTGCATGAAAAACTTGATATCGTCGATGGGCGTAGTCACTGCTTATTTGTATGGAACATTAGATAATGATATCTATATGAAAATCCACGAAGGATTTAGCATGCCCGGCATGTAAATCAAATCCTAGAGAAATGTACTCCATTAAATTGCAAAGGTCTTTGTATGGGCTCAAGCAACGGACGAATGTGGTATAACCGCCTCAATGAATGTTTAGTTAAATAAGGTTATACAAATGACCCTGTATGTCCATGTGTTTTCATAAAAAAGAATGGGTCAAATTTTGTGATCATTGCTGTATATGTTGATGATCTTAATCTGATTAGAACTCCTGAAGAGCTCCAAAAGGCGGTTGAATATTTGAAGAAAGAATTTGAGATCAAATATTTTGAAAAAACTAAATTTTGCCTTGGTTTACAAATTGAGCATTTAGAAAATGGGATTTTTGTTCACCAAACTGCTTATACCCAGAAGGTATTAAAACGATTCTACATGAATAAAGCACATCCATTGAGTACCCCAATGGTCGTCAGATCACTTGATACTGCTAAGGATCCTTTTAGACCAAAAGAGGAAGATGAAGAGATTCTTGGTCCTGAAGTACCATATCTCAATGCAATCGGTGCACTAATGTATCTTGGTAATTGTACAAGACCAGATATATCATTTTCTGTGAATTTATTAGCAAGATTTAGTTCATCTCCTACAAAACGACATTGGAACGGTATAAAGCATATTTTTCGCTATCTCCAAGGAACAATTGATCTTGGCTTATTTTATTCTTACAATTCTCGATTTGAATTGCTTGGATATGCTGATGCTGGGTATTTATCTGACCCGCATAAAGCAAGGTCTCAAACTGGTTATTTATTTACATGTGGTGATACCGCTATTTCATGGCGATCTACGAAGCAATCAATTGCTGCCACTTCTTCGAATCATGCTGAAATAATAGCAATTCATGAGGCCAGTCGAGAATGTATTTGGCTAAGATCAATGATTCACTATATTCAGAAGAATAGTGGATTGTCTCCTGAAAATGAAAATCCTCCGACTATTTTGTTTGAAGATAATGCAGCTTGTATAGCTCAATTAAAAGGAGGATATATTAAAGGAGATAGAACAAAACATATTTCACCAAAATTCTTTTTTACACATGATTTGCAAAAGAATGGTGAAATTAATGTGCAACAAATTCGATCGAGTGATAATCTGGCAGATTTATTTACCAAGGCATTGCCGACTGCAACTTTTGAGAAATTAGTGAAAAATATTGGAATGCGTCGGTTGAAAAATCTCAAATGATATTTGAATCAGGGGGAGAAACTAATACACAAGAATAGTGTACTCTTTTTCCTTCACGGGATTTTTTCCCACTGGTTTTTCCTAGTAAGGTTTTAACGAGGCATATTCTTTGTGTATTGTTGGACATCCAAGGGGAGTGTTATGAAACAATTTAATGATGTGGATGTCCATTTAGTTTCTCAAGAAGATTGATACATGTATTACTCCTTGATATTCCCTAGTACATTAACCTTCTTTTGGAACAACTCAATACATGTTCTAGGATGAATAAGTTCATTAATGAGTAGTTAATATGGTTCATGTATCGGTTGCCTATAAATAGAGGTATTCCTACCTCACTTGTAATCTCAATTTGAATCTCAATAATAATTAGCAATTGAGTTAATAAAACTCTCTACTTCTTGTCTATTTTATCTATTCTACTTTATAGTTTCATAATACTCTTTAAAATGTCATACATCAATTTTGAGAAAAAACTGAAGTTGTTAGACCTAACACTTTTCACTATTTTAGAGCCCAATTCGTTTGAATGGAGTAGTGTAGTTATCGGTGATCTCACATACCCATCACACCCAACAATTAATGAGAGTATCCTACCTGAAATTTAGTTTTCATAGCTATCATTTAAAATTGCCCATCTAACATTAAATCTCAACCATTCAAATTGAGAATATGTTCACTCAAAATAAATTATAATCAGACCAAATTAAAAGAATGTTCATCCTAATCAAAATTAAAACTAAATAAAATTCATATCTGTTATAACACCTCAAAAATTATCCAAATAGTAATTGGTGTTTAATAGCAGACAAGTATCCTGCATTAGAGGCATAATCTAGTTAATCTACTTCAAGAAGAACCGAACTAGCGGTTCGGACGACTCAACGGCCGACTTCGACAAGGCGGGCTTCGAAGGCGGTGCGAATTGACCTCTTCAAATGCAACGACTCCGGGGGCGAACCACTTGACCAGTTGGTCGGCACCTTGCGAGTTCGACTTAAAAAGCGGTACTACTCGACATGCCACCTAGGATAGGAAGACAACGCCGTGCCTCGAACCTCCCACCAGTGATGAGTCGTCGCCGCATTGAATACGAGATTAGAGCCATCAATTCTCTGAGTTCATAGATCTTTAAGACACGTCGTACCACGTGCCCCCTGTCACTTCGCATTAAATGTTGACACGACCTCGTTCACTCAGCTGGCGACACTTATAAAGGCCAATCTGACTCAGCCGCGGACCCACGCCTAATCGAAGTGACCCCCTTCCACTCGCCAGCCGACACCTGTAAATTAAACTCTGACTCAGCCGCTGGCTCATACTCAGCCAGAGTTACCAAACTACCCCCTGATCATTGCTATAAATAGGGAAGCTGTTTGCAGACAAATATAAGCAATTTCTAAGCAATAGAAACCCCCAATTTAGAATACTCAGTTCTTATCTTTCCCCACTCAAGATTATCCACTAACTTGATTGTCGCAGGAACCACCGGGGACCCAACCCCAACCTCTCACAATTTGTGACATGTGCAGGACAACTCAGGAAATTTCGGACTCAGATATCCAGAGGAGTTACAGGACCCTAATCACCCGATAAACTACAATTAATTGACTATGTAATCCGTAGCATCAACAATATCTATGATCGGCTGCTCTCTTCCTCCATAAATATCTGGCTACCAAATTTTCAAAAAAAAAGAAGCTATTATTCAATATTTCCATCATAGACAGAAGAGCTAAAATTTCCAACCCACCGCATATCATTAGTAAATGGTATAAATCATCTGATTTTATGAAAATATTTTGATAGAATCTGCACTCTGATTCAATAGATCCTCTTGTACAATCTCCGTGATTAACCTCATCTCTGTTTGAATAAAGACCCAGAGGTTACCATTGAAACTTATGATAGGCACTTGTATTTTAATTTGGATAACTTATACGAAATCCCCATGACCTTTCAGCATTTTGTAGTAAGCCCTCATTAACTTTCAGAATTAGGCTAAACTCTTGAGAACGTTCAAAAATCACACTGGACCCTCAATTACTTACAAAATCACACTAAACACGCAATAACTTTTCTTATAATCTTATAAACCCATTACACGAAGGTTTCCATAAAATAAATTTTCAAGAAAATGATACTCATGAACATTTTTTTTTTTTTGAGGAATGGGTATCGATTATAATCGTGATACTCATGAACTTGGAGAAACTCAAATTGCCCACTGAAAAATGGGTATCGATTATAATCGTTACTCAACTATGTCCATTCACTACACTACCAAAGCACTAAGGCTTTACCTAAAGGATAGCACTGAAAAATGGGTATCGATTATAATCGTTACTCAACTATGTCCATTCACTACACTACCAAAGCACTAAGCCTTTTTACCTAAGGGTGTGTTTGAATTGAGGGTACTGGGGGTTAAGGAAAGTTATGGTAACATTTCTTCTTGTTTGGGAACAAAGTTGTGCTAGTTTTTTTTTTGGGAGGTTAGGTAAAGAAGGAGAAAAAAATAGAGTTTTTGTTACCACCCAAATTGGGGTGTAACCAGGGTGAAGGGAAGGGAGGGGAAACAATAATTTTAGAAAGATATTTTTACCCCTCTAATCTAATGGTTGAGATTTTCTCTTAAAACTCTATACCAAACCAAATAAGGTTATTTATGTCATTTTACATATATTCTCTTCCCTTCCCTTCACTTTATTAAACTTCCCAAACGGGGTGAACTAAGTTCTCCTTACTAATTTACCAAACAAGTTTTACATGTTCTTGTACCTTCCCTTAACTTAACTTACCCAATGTAACCTTAACTTCCCTTCACTAGGCTCAAATCCAAACAAGCCCTAAAGGATAGATGAGATGTTACCATCTCTAGTCTCAGGCCCAGCCTTTTTGTCCTTTTTTAATAAAAAGCATCAGACCCAGCTGCTTAATTTCTTATTTAACTCTTGTTTGGTTCAAAGAATTAGGTTGGAAAGGTTTTAGAAAAGGACTGACACACCTTTTCTGCGTCAGATTGATCAAAAAGAATTCCTATTCCTCGCTTTGGTTCAGCGGAAAGTTTTTTGGAAATATTCTGAAAAACGTTAAAAATTTGTACTTTTTCGGAAAAGCCAATTCCGAGTTTTAAAGAAGGAATTGGGTGGAAAATGAATTAAAAATTAATAAAAAAAATGACTAAGCTCTCTTTTCAACTTAGATTGATTGATTGGTCACATCAAAATGGTTATTTCCTATTCCTCAAGTTTGATCCAAAGTAAGGAATTGTAATGAAAGAAGTTTCTCACTTATTTTTTATGTGTGAACCAAAGCAAAAAAAAGCTTTTCCAGGAAATGCCTGAAAAACACAAAAAAACCTTTTATTTCATTGAAATTCTATTATTCTAAAACTTAGAAATGAACCAAACAGGCCCTAATTTCGGTGGTACCTTTAACATATTGAAAACCTTTCAAAAATTAATGCGTTTGGCGTATTGCGCTGGGAGGATAAGGAAGAATCTACTCTGGATATTGGTGTACATCTATAGATATTAATTTAAGTATTAATTAAACTCAAGTTCAATCGCTAACTTCGGATCTCATTGCCTTTAAAAGTTTATTTGGACGCGAAACTAGGAATCAAATGTATCCTTTCAAGAATGGTCAAAATTATTTAATCGCACGTCAAGATTCATTTAGTTGCCCAATGCTAAAGTTGCGTTTATTTGCAGAAAAATCCTTTTGATAATCAAATATGTTTAATATTATTCTTGAAGATTCGCATTATTTAAATTCCTTACCAATTACATTATATAATTATATTATTTAAAAGTTTTTCTTTCTAGAAACCACCTTAAAAGTAAGTAACTACACAAAACCACTTTTAGTTTTCAATATATACATAAATCATCTTTAAAGTGGGTGTATTGCAATTAACCATTTCCCAGTCAAATTTTAACTAAAAATCCAAAATTACATACCCTTAAAAAATTCACATGGAAGGCACGCGACTCATTTTGTTAATGTTTAGGTCTAGTTTGAATACAAGTCATGTACCTAGAAACATACCTTTAATTGCAACACAAACCCACTTTAAAGGTCGTTTATGTATAAATTGACAATAAAAGTGTTGATATAGATGGAGAATTGGAGGATTTAATCGAAAATATTCTTTGGAAGGATACCATTTATATGGTTGGATTTCATAGATAAAAATATGCTTAATTAGTAGTATGTAGTATTAATCCCACATTACTAATTGAATGTATTTTACTTGGTTTAAAATAACACATATGTTATATATAGTATAACAAAGATGTTAAAATGCACTCTTGTGTTGGCATGCTAGCGAGTGTGCTTTCGAGTCGTGGAGCGCGATGGTAAAACGCGTTTATCCTTTTTTGCTAAGACCGACATAAAAATATGCCATTGACATGAGGAAAGCTAAAGCAACAGTATTTATATCATTTGTCAGGCCAGCTAACTTCCCATGAGGTAACTGTACGATTTTCTAAGATAAAAGGGCACTTGACCAATTAGAAATAAAAATAAATAGGAACACATTTCCAATAAAGGGAGCTCAAGGATTAAATTCTTCTCCAATCTGAGTTTTGCTCAAGTCTCTAATAAATTCAACGACATATTCGAAGAAATTTTGACCATTGGTTGGAATGGTTTCTGGATTCCAAGCAGCTATGATGACCGAACCTAATAAGATAGCGGTTAGACCCAAGAAGTGGACTTTTGCATGTCTTTGAATTTTCTTGGCTCGAAAGTTCTGAGGCGTTACGATAGTTGAATGGCGGTCAATGAGGGTTAATGCAGACGTTACAAATATTGTGATTAACTGCCCATTATTGTCATTCAAGGCCTTGTCCGACCCCTCAAATCACTAGAACCCCTATAGATATAGAGTCTCCTTTGTCCATTTGATCTACACAGAAATCAAATCATCTACTTGATTTTCTTCTTCAATCATCTAACTTTTGATACTTAACTGATTTCAGAGACTCTTGTGAAGTGAAGTAGCGGTCGTGATGTTTAACAGAAATGAGCGCTTTTTTGGGCTGCAGTCATCTCCTCCTCAGAAGTATTGTGCAAACAACGCTACCGTAGGTGGAGCATAATTTCTTCAAGGTTAATCCTCTATCAGAGGGCGATCCAGCATTTTATAAAGTAATTCTCCCTTAAGTTTACAACAATTATATTCTTACCTATTTTCTGCTATTTGTCTTTCTTCCTATATGATTTGTTTTATTTTGGTGTATCCTTAACATTGGATCTGTTATATTACGCTCTTTTTTCTTAAAAGAATGGTTTCTAGCTTTGGTGGGTTGGGGGGTGGCTATTTATTTAAACTACAAGACATAACTTTTTTGGAATTATTCGTGAATCTCTCTAAGGACTCATATTTTTTCATCTATGAAAACCATTGCGCAAGATAAGGAGTAAATTTTATCGCTTAGATTTGAATTTTTTTTTTAATTTTTAATACGGAATATGTCTAATCTACTAAAATGGTGGGGGTGTCTTATAAGAGTCGCAAATCGATGTTGTCAGCTTTCTTTCTTTCTTTCTTTTTCCTTTTTTTTTTTTGGCAAGAAATCTCCTTTTATCTATACCTTGTTTTGAAGAACACCCTCACCTAAAAGAACTCCAAAAGAAAGTACACCTCTGAAATTGCTAGTTTCGTAACATGGAATTTGATCCTTTAAACATAAGTTGGACCATGTGAGAGATTCTAACTTGAAGAGTTCATCAATGAAAAAAAAAAAAAACATTTAATTAAAGATGAATTTCACCAAACCCCGTGAAGTTTGGGTTGATGAGTTGCAGCAAATCCTCTTAATTGAAAATTCCATGCACGTACTAAAATCCCTAACTTTTGGAGAATTCAACAAAACCAATATGAGCTTTGGAAAGAAGTTAAAGGGTTACCCAAATTATGTAAATTTTTTTGTCCCGCAGAATAGCACGTCCCTGTCAGAATTAAAAAATAAAAATAAAATGAAAATAAATGGTGTTTAGTAAATTTTATTTAAAGCCATGAGTAGCAAAATTATCAACTTTGGGTCACATTAGCAATACATGCATGACTTGTGATTAACAGCCTTAGTCATGACAGCAAAGTTGGATGGATAAGTTTAGGGAGATTTCTCTAATTACAAACTTCAGAGGGGCTTTCTACATTTCAGTCCCAAATTTGGGGGTCGTTTTGTGCAATTTACCATTTAACCCTACAAGTTGATTATAAATAGACCTCCTATGCTACTCTTAAGTACTACGCACCAAACTCTTTACAACAACTACTCGTCTTGGAGATTAGCAATTAGGATTAAGATCTAGGAAAATGGTGACTCTCTCTCTCTCTCTCTCTCTCACATGTTCTCTAAAGCTCATAGATAATTAACACTAATTATATAGAGCTAATTTTTGATTTTTTTCACTGTTGTTGTTTGTAGGCTTGCTTTTGGGAAGGAGATGATGACAGTTATGTGAATGGACCGAGAGGATGTGGTGGAATTACCGGATGCGGTGGTGATGGTGATAGGCCAAAACCTCCACCAGGAAGCTATTAATTATTATAATCAACGAACGGATCTATCCATCACTCATCATGATGCATGCATTTATGAGTTAGGGCATAATATGAGTAAATACCATGGATGATGCATCATGCATGGGGCATGGGTGTTCTTCTTTATGTACTGGCTAGGGTGTTCTGTGCGTCCTGTGTTTATTAGCAGTAGTAGTGTACTGTGTCGATCGATCGTGAGCAGCTTGTTTGCTTGCTCTCGGTTATCCTATAAGTTATGTCATGTGTCGTCTTTTGCATGTTCATGGTCGTGCTTTCATGATAGCACTTCATCAGTATCCATGATCTGAATAATAATCGTGTGTTCAAGGTCCAGAAATTACTGTTCAAGCTTTCCATCATTTCTATTTCTTTTGCCTTTGCCGTTTAGCTACTCACCTAATTGGGTCTTTCCGTATGTAGAGCCACCTCATACATTGTTCCTCTGAGCCATTGAGGGTTGTTTCCTCTCAAGGAATGTTAATTATCGACGCACCCCGATGTTCAGGGAATTATGTGAGATTTTATAATAATTAAAAAAAAAGTTCAAGGTGTCATGAGCCCGACAAAGTTTAGGGTGGTTTTGTGAAATTAACCCTATGACTTTTTAAAGGATAGGTCCCAAGAAATCCCTTCGTCTATACCTGCCTTTTTTCAAGTGGCCTCATTGTCTATTATAACGTTCAACTACCAAAAACTTAAGCGTTAGTTCATAATTGTATACATTTTAAAGAGAATTGTAACACTCCTCTACTAGGAAAAAAAGATGATAGAAGGTATCCAACAATAAAAACAAGGATAGTGGGGGAACTTTGAAGTGTAAAATTGATTAAATCTTAACGTATCATTTGGGCAAATTTAAACTTCAGGGCAACAAAATTAAAAATGGATAATTTTAGGATATTAAAGTGCAATTAACTCTTTCTTTTTCGAGAGAAAGTATTAAGGTCGCAACAAACCACGGCCCCGGACTATTTTCTATTACAGAACAAACACCTAGTAAACTGTACCCCTTTACACAGCCTGCAAGTGCAGCAGAGCAAAACAAGCTCAGGTAAGCTGATGAAGATAAAAGAAACAGCATGGAGATAAACTCATACCCCTTTAACTTAAACTACAGAATATAGTCCGCAAGTATTAAGAAAATAATAATAAAGAAAGAAGTAGATCACCAAGTCTAGGATGTTAGAAAGTTACAGCAACCATATCTACGATGCTGTCTACCCACTCTGATAATCACCAAACACAGACCCACCAAATTTTACTATAGCAACAGTGTGCACCTACCGCCAAATCACCTATATATAGGCCCCTTAGCCGTAAGTTGAGATCATCCAAGAATCTCAGTGTCTCTAATTAAGAGTAAAAAAAAAAGGAGAGAGAAAAATAGAGAGTTTCTTCTTGTAAAGAGAGGTTGTAAATTCTAAATTTTCCTCATAGTGAATTCTTTTATTCTTGCCTGTGGTTTTTACCCCAAATTTATTTAGGGGGTTTTCCACGTAAAAATCTCTGCGTTCAACTTTATTATTTCCACACTATTTTAGCTGCGACCCTGTTCTATCGGACTCCGATTTTCCCGACAAGTGGTATCAGAGCCTGGCTTAGGGTGCGTGTATCTGCTTATCGTATGCTCTATGGTTGCCACCAAATGTGGATCCTCCACATCAGAAAATATTTTAGATTATCATTTACCATTTAAATGCACTGGGCACTATTCACGATGACGATACTATTCAAATGTACATTACTATTCACAATAACGGTTACTATTTACCGATGCGATTCTTGTTTACAAATATGATTACTGTTCATGGGAAATAGTAAAAGTTACCTTTCATGGTAGAAGCAATGGCGGCAAAGTTCGGGATCGAGAAATTCAACGGGAGTAATTTCTCACTGTAAAAGTTGAAGATAAAAGCAATCTTGAGAAAAGATAATTGCTTAGCGGCCATCGGTGCAAGGCGGACGACATCACGAGATGATAAAAGTAAAAGCGAGATGGGCGGGAATGCTATTGTAAATCTCCATCGGCATTAGCGGATGGGGTCTTTATCAACCGTAGAGGAGAAGAAAATAGCAAAGAAAATCTCGGATACTCTAACATAGTTATATGAGGCCAAATTCCTGCACAACTAAATCTTCTTAAAATGAGACTTTACACTCTAAGGATGGCGGGATCTACATCGATGATCGACCACATCAACACCTTAATCTGTTGTTCTTCCAACTCATAACGTTGGGGCATACAATCAGTGTGAATGAACATGCAGAACTTCTACGTCAGAGTCTACCTGACTCGTATGATTAGCTCATCATTAATCTAACAAACAATATCCTTACGTGCCTTTGGACATTACACATACCGCCTCGGAGGAAGAAAATCGGCATAAAAATAAGAAAGACAGGCAGGCAAGTTCGCAACAAGCGGAGTCCTTATCGGTGACGAGAGGAAGATCAACGGAACGTGTCTCCAGTGGAAGTCATGTCCATGGTAGATTAAAATTAAGAAGTAAGAAGAATATCAAATGCTACAACTGTGGCAAATGGGGCACGTGAAATCGGAGTGTTGGCTCAATAAGAAAAGTAGTGATAAAAAGTTTTCAGAGCCATCAACATCTAAAGAATGCGTTGTCAGCACATCAGAAGATGGTAAAATTTTATATAGTAGAGCAACCACTGTTGATGAAGGCAGAAAAAAATTTGCTAATATCTAACTTCTAGATTCAGCAGCCTCTTGGCACATGACCTCCCGAAGAGAATGGTTTTATAAATATGAACCTATCTTAGGGGGATCTGTATTTATGGGCAATGATCATGCCTTAAAACTTTCTGGTATTAGTATTATCAAAATTAAAATGTTTAATGGTACAATACGCATCATTCAAGATGTACGGTATATGAAGGACTTGAAGAAGAATCTATTGTCTTTAGAATAATTGGATGAGCTCGAATGCAAGATTCATATAAAAAATGGGATCATGAAGATTGTTAGAGGGGCGCTTGTTGTAATAAAAAGAGAAAAAATAGTGCAAATCTATACATGCTCAAGGGAGAAACCCTGCAGGAGGCTGATTCAGGTGTGGCATCAACCAGCCGTGAAGAAGAATAAACAATGATGTGATACTATAAACTAGGCCACATGTCAGAGCGAGGTTGAAGATTCTCTCCGATCAGAAGCTGCTTCCTGCACTCAAATCAGTAGCCCTTCCATTCTGCGAGCATTGTGTTACAAGTAAGCAGCATCGGAGGAGCAAAATACTTTATGTCCTTTATTGATGATTACTTCAGGAAATGTTGGGTGTACCCTATCAAGAAAAAGACAGATGTGTTATCAGTCTTTAAGGTCTACAAAGCGTGAGTCAAGCTTGTATCTGGAAAGAAAATCAAGTGCTTGAGGTCTGATAATGGAGAAGAATATACAGACGGTGAATTTCTTACATTTTATAAGCAAGAAGGCATCAAAAGATAATTCAATACTGCATATACTCCTCAATAAAATGGAGTAGCAAAGCGAATGAATAGAACTCTATTGAAAAGAACAAGAGCAATGTTAGCAACTGTAAATATGGATGATGTCTTTTGGACAGAAGCAGTAAAAACCGCCTGTTATGTGGTGAATCGATCTCCATCAACCATGATATAATTAAAGACGCCGATGGAAAAGTGGACTGGCAAGCCAGCTGATTATTTAAACCTTCATATATTTGGAAGTCCAATGTACGTAATGTACAATACCAAAAAAATTACAAAGCTGGATTCAAAATTCAAAAAATGTATATTTTTAGGGTATGCTAACGGAGTAAAGGGGTATCGCTTGTGGGATCCCACTACCTGCAAGGTTATCGTCAGCAAAGATATTATCTTTGTAGAGAACCAACTACAAAGAGAAGAAAAAAACAGTTCGAGGAAGGACTTAGAGATTGTAGCTGTTCAGGTAGAAAATGATCCAAATTCTTCTGAAATAACACTGGAGCATGATGTACAAGAACCAGTTGAGTCCGAGGCTCTAGAAGTTCGAAGGTCAACTTGTGAGAGAAGACCACTAACTTGGCACTCAGAGTATATTATGGAGAGTAATATTGTATACTGTCTTCTAACGGAGGATGGAGAGCCATCAACTTTTCATGAAGCTATAAAAAGCGCAGATGTATCTTTGTGGATGGCAGCAATGCAGGAAGAAATTGAAGCTCTCCATAAAAATAAGACTTGGGAGCTTCTGTCACTACCACAATGAAGAAAGACCATTGGAAACAAATGGGTCTATAAGATCAAGCGAAATGATGACGATCAAGTGGAGCAATATCGTGCTAGATTGGTGGTAAAAGGATATACTCAGAAAGAAGGTATTGACTTTAATGAAATATTTTCTCTCGTAGTTTGACATACAACAGTCTGAGTAGTCTTGGCTATGAGCGCTATATTTAATTTACATCTAGAGCAGCTAGATATGAAAATAGTCTTTCTTCATGAAGATCTTGAAGAAGAAATTTATATGTTCCAACCAGAAGGTTTTGAATAAAAAGGAAAAAAGAACTTGGTTTGCAGATTAAATATCTCTGTACGGTCTAAAACAGGCGTTGAGGTGTTAGTACAAGAGATTTGATTCATTCATCATGAGCCTTGTATACAACAGACTTAATTTAGACCCTTGTACAAATTTCAAGAGGTTTGGTGAAAATAACTTTGTTATTTTATTATTGTATGTTAATGACATGTTGGTTGCAGGACCCAACAAAGATCGTATCATAGAATTGAAGGCACAGTTGGCTAGAAAATTTAAAATGAAGAATTTAAGATCTGCAAATAAGATTCTAGGGATACAAATTTAGATTTGACTTTCTCAGAGGAACTATTTGGAGAAAATCTTGCGGCACTTCAATATGCAAGATTGTAAGTCAATTTCGACTTCACTTCCTGTTAATTTCAAGTTATCCTCCAGTATGAATCCTAGCAGTGAAGAAGAGAGGATGAAGATGTCTCGAGTACCGTATGCATCAGCAGTGAGAAGTTTAATGTTCGCTATGAGTTGTACAAGACCAGACATTGCACGAGCAGTGGGAGTTGTTAGTCGATAGATGACGAATCCTGATAAAAAGCATTGGAATGCTGTAAAGACGGTTCTAAGATACATCAAGGGGACCTCAGATGTTGCATTATGTTATGAGGGATCATATTTTATTGTCAATGGATATATTGATTCTAATTATGCAGGTGATCGTGATAATAGCAAATCCACCACAGGCTATGTGTTTGTACTTGCTGGCGGAGCTGTAAACTTGGTTTTAAAATTGCAGACAGTTGTGGCCACATCAACAACAGAAGCAGAATATTAGCAGCTACACAAGCTAGTAAAGAGGGAATATGGTTGAGAATGATGCTGGAGGAACTCGAACATGAATAAAAGAAGATTTCTCTATTTTGTGACAGCAAAAGTGCTTTGTATTTGGTAAGAAATCCAGGCTGTCATTCAAAAACAAAACACATTCGATTTCAGTACCACTTCGCTCGTGAGAAAGTAGAAGGAGGAACAGTAGATATGTAGAAAATTCACACCAAAGATAACCTAGCAGTTTTTTTGACTAAGGCAGTCAATACTGATAAACTTATTTAGTGTAAATCCTCTTATGGTCTGATGGAGACGTAAGCAACTGAAGCTGGCAAGATAGAAAGAATGATGTAAAGATATTATTGATTTTCAATCAAATTTTCAAATAGGAGATTGTTAGAAAGTTAAAAGTTGAGACAACCACCATATCTACAGTAACCGTCTATCCATTACAGTAATCACCAACCACAGACCCACTAAATATTACTATAGCAACAGTGTGCACCTACCACCAAATTACTTATATATAGCCCCCCTTAGCCGTAAGTTGAGATCATCCCAGAATCCCAGTGTCTCTAATTAAGAGTGAAAAAAAGGTGAGAGATAAAAATAGAGAGAGTTTCTCCTTATAAAGAGAGATTGTAACTCCTAAATTTTTCTCATAGTGGATTTTTCTATTCTTGCCCTTGGTTTTTACCCCAAATTCATTTAGGAGGTTTTCCACATAAAAATCTCTACGTTCAACTTTATTATTTCCACACTACTTTAGCTGCGAGTCTACTCTATCGGGCCCCGATTTTCCCAACATAGGACTCCATCCTTCACAGAGAGCATCAGCATGAATCATTTAGGCAGGGTTTGGTTGAGCCTGGGACTGGGACATGATTTGGGACTGGGATTATGTGAGAATTTTAAACCAATGCCAAAAGCAAAACCCCAAAAATACCTCTAAATAGTCACAATTACAATTGTAGCAGCTTCATCACTCCGCTGTCAGTAGCATCACCTCAAGCAACTTTTCTCTGAAAGGTTCCTCAGAGCAACTCTTACTCGGTTCCCTCCCATAACAACTACAAAGCAATAGTTACTGCTCAGTCAAACTTGCAAAATTTTGGTTCAGGCATATTGAGTAGAAACAATTGTTACTTTCTAATGTTGTTATAAATATCTCTCAGTATCAAGTTATAAATTTCATCAAACCTCCCTTAAGTTTGGACATTTTGAGATAACCCTTAAACTTTAGAAATGTCACTTAATCCCCTTAAGTCTTGTCAAATAACTCCTCTAACTAACACCGTTAGATGTGACCGTGCATGTGAATATCATGTGTGACCAAATGACCAAAATATCTTATTGAAAAAATTCTTTTCATGTCCTTTTAATAATTAAAAGTAATATTTGCAACCCTCCCCTCTCCTCTTTCCTTCTAGTTTGCTCAGTTATTAATGATTGTATAATTAGAGTGTTAATTTGAATAGGGAACTTTGTTCTTTTTAGCCATTCATCTATAACATTAGGGGTTAGTTGAAAAATTGAAAATGTTTGGGGGTGTTTTTGGAACACATAAAATTAAGGGGTTAAGTTATAATTTTAAGTTCTAGGTTTTTCTATCTCAGAATTAGCCAAACTTAAAGGTGGTTTTGTGAAACTTAATCTTATTTCTATGTAACCATTTTATGCATTCTACTCTCTCACCTTTATAATCATATGGGGTGAGAGAGTAGAATGCATAAAATGGTTTTGTGAAACTTAATCTTATTTCAAAGAAGTTGAGAATATGAAGATGCCCAGAGCATAGGAAAAAGGGTGTCTAGCAACCAAAACTTTGTTTCAAGAAGTTGAGAATAAGAAGATGCCCAGAGCATAGGAAAAAGGGTGTATAGCAGCCAAAACTAGTTTAAATGAGATCCAGAATGGAGAATGGAACAGAAATGGACACTGATGGGCCAGGCATTATTTACAGCATTATAGATAAAATTGGAAAGAAAAGAAACACTAGTAGAATAATAAGCTAACTAGGCGGATCAAACTAGGCGGAAATTTTCCGTCTAGTTTGATCAAAATAAATTTTTAATTTTTTAATTTTTAAAAATCAACCTAGGCGAATTTCCGTCTAGGTTTCAATCTAGACGGAATTTCCGTCTAGTTTATCAACCCTAACCCACTCTCTCCGATCCCTTCCCTCGGCCTCGCTTGAAGCTTAAAAAATGTCGCCTCCCCCCTCATCCCCCTCCTTCAGCTGGCCTTCCATTGCACGCCCTGTCGGCTCCTCCCATCCCGACCTGACCCTGCCCGTCCTTCCACCCGGCCCCTCCCCCGTCCATGCTTCCCCCCACTCCGCTCCCCCTCTCCCCCTCCTCCGCCCACCCTCCTCCTCGCTACACCCCCTCCTCCTTGCACCCCTCCTCCTCCCTTACGATTGCTCATGACCCGCCCTCGGGCCGTCGTCGGATCTCATCGTCGCTCATCTCCTTAAAGGTATTACTTTTTCCAAAAATTCAAGTTTTCAAATTTTATTTTGTTTATTGCTGAATTTAGTTTAAATATCCTAAATTATGGCGTAAAATTAACAAGTAGCAGTTTTATAAAACTAATTAAAAAATTCAGTTAATTACCCTATGCGAACAACCCGATTAATAATAAATTTAATTGAATACTTAGTTAAAGATTAACTCTAATTGAACACCAGAATTATGATAGCCGATTTACACTAAGTTCGATGCGTACTAAAATTATGTGTGATGATATGAGTTTGTGATGCTAAATTACGGAAATAAAAAATTCCATAAAATAGAGTGATATATAACACATTATAATAATTATAATGTGTTATATATCAATTAGGTGAATGAAAAGATAGCGTTACCCTAGATTTCCGTCCAATAATTACATCCAATTCTATTGACTTATAATATATAAGATATCGACTCATATTTGGGTAGGAGATGAAATTTTCTACCCAAAATGATCGTTACGTTATATTATAAGAAGAAAAGTGGAACTAAAATCGTAATTATTGGATCTGTCCTTCTGGATGGGTTAGGAATATAGTAGTGCATACATTCAACTTTGTATACTTTATGCGTTTTCATTTCTTGAAAGTTTGGTATACGTATTCGTTGTTCTCCGTGTACAATAAGTATGTTGTTACGCGTTTGGTCTCTGCCAATACGCATTAAAACCGCGACAAAGGTACAGGAGAACAGGGGTAGGTCTGCCAAATTTTCAAGAAATGAAACATACAAAGTATGGGTTGGATGTAGGCACTACTATATTCTTAATGGGATAGAAGCCTTCCTATGACAGTAGGTAAATTGTGGTAATTATTTCCTATATACATTTTAAATTTAATTTAAGAAAATATTTTAATTATTAAATGATGTATTTATGAGAGGTAGGATGTGAGTTGTCGTATATTATTACAGACGATTCATAAATTTACATGAAAGTAGTGAGATTAATTAAAGTTAATAATTGTATAAAATTCTGAGATGAGGGTAATTCGACAAATCGTGGATAGATATCCCTCGACTTGAAAGATTTCGTGACACGGGATATAGGGAGGATGTGGCGCATTCATGCGGTATGCGAAATGAATCAGAAATCTAAGTAGCGGTGCTATGTATTGTCCACTGTTGTAGGTGTAGGAATATGAAGCTCTTGAATAGAAATGATATCTGGCTCCATCTAATTAAATCGAGGCTTTGATGAGAACTATAAATATTGGTCATATCACGGAGAAGATTGTATTGAAGATGAGGAGCGAATGTGCATGTTGGTACGTCCGGTGGCTTACGGTTAGGCGACGAGAGAATGTTCAATGATATGGTTTCACGTCCGATCGAAAATAATATCGATGACAATGGGAAAGATGATCTGGGAGATGACATTGAAGATGATATCGAAATGATCTTTGAAAAGGTCGTAGATGTCGAAGGTGAGGAAAATCTTGAAGATATGCCGCCTTCCTCGGATGTAGAGGAGATAATGAAGCTAGTAGAAGATCATGAAAAGGAGCTATATGAGGGTTGTACCGATTACTCAGTTTTCTTTTATCTTGAAACTCACGCATATTAAGACGAGTGGAATGGTGATAATTATTTTGAAATGCTTCTAGATTTGCTTGGACGGTTATTCTGGAGGAGAGGCTAGCATACCGAGAACAACTTATCGGTGAAAAGATTGTTTCCGCCGGGTCTTGATTATAATAAAATTGATGCATGTCAGAGCGATTTTATGCTATACTATAAAGCCAATAAAGACCTTCAGAGTGTCCGGCGTGTGGAGTTTCTCGGTGGAAACAACGCAAAAACTCTTCAACAGGAGGACAACAAGTAGAGGGATGCGAAGAAGATTCGGCAAAGGTGCTTCGTCATTTTCCATTGGTCCCTAGATTGCAGCGATTGTATATGAACAAAGAGACCGCAAAGAACATGAGGTGGCATAAAGATAATCGAATAGATGATGGTAAATTGAGACATCCTGGCGATGCTTTAGCTTGGAAGCATATTGATAAAATCTATCCCGTTTCTTGATGATTGTAGAAATATCGGGTTGGGCTTATCTAGCGGCGGATTCAATCCGTTTGGGGTAATGAGTTAAGGCGGTCTACTTGGCGATAATATTAATGCCATATAATTTACCTCCATTGCTTTGTATGAAACGGTAGGTATATGATACTCGTTCTTGATACAGCAAGCACGCATCGGGAATGATATTGGCGTTTATTTGGAGCCGCTAATTGATGAGTGAAACGGTTGTGGCATGAGGGTGTAATGGCGTATGATGTTCATCTTAAAGAGTCGTTTAGATTACGTGCTATTTTAATATGGACGATTAATGATTTTCTGCTTATGCTAATCTGTCCGGTTGGTCTCTGAAGGGCAAGTATGCTTGTCGGTATGTGGTCCGAATTTGAAGTCGTTCAATTAGCACATAGCGAAAGAGCGCTATTGGTTTAATAGAAGGTGGTTACCCTTGAGTCATAAGTTTGAAAAATGCGCTATGTTTGATGGCACAGTTGAGAAGAGGATAGCCGCGTCGAATATTTGGAGATGAGATTGTACAGTTGCTTGAGGTGAATTTAATAAACTTGAAGCGGATATCCGAGTTACTTTATGCAATATGGAAGTGATATTTCCGCCTTCTTTTTCGATCATGGTCCATCTTACCCAACATCTTGCAAGAGAGGCTATGATTGCGAGTCACATTACTTATCGTTAGATGTATCCGTCGAAAGGTTAGGCATTTCATGACCTTTCTTTACTTATGTATGCATTTCTTATATTGACTCCATATAATAATTGCTTATTTTCAAATTATCGTAGATATTTGGGTTGCATGAAACACTATGTTATGTCGAGCTCATCGAGGGTTCGATGGTGAAGGATATGTGGCCAACGAATGCTTTGTGTTTGCATCACGTTACATGCGTAAGAAGAAAACCACATATCGAATCCACCTAAGGATAAGAAGCGTGAAAAGTATTCAAGTTCGACTTAGATCAAATTCATGCATATGTATTAGAAAATCTTGATATTTTCGAGACTATCGAAGGTAACAATTAAAAATAGTAATATGGATGTTATATAATAATTTACTTTTAACTCATCAATATAATCTTATATATTGTATTAATAGGCTTACACGGAGAAGCTTAGGAATGAAATAACCGGTAGGAATGCAAGCATACTATTGAGAAAAACATAAGAACGAATTTGCAGATTGGTTCAGAATTGATGTAAGTGTTGTATGATTCTAGCAACGAACTTTAAGGTAATATAATATTGTCTTTAATATTCACTGATATTGTTTTGCTTAGGTTAAAACATCACTTTTTGAGGGCACTACATTATCTAAAGAAATTATTATTCATGCACAACGTCCTTACTACGAAATAAGACGTTATAATGAACATATTGTCAATGGGTATAAATTCCAAACGCTAAAGACCGATGATAGGAGGGTAACCCAAAACAGTGGAGTCATGGGTTGTTTTGCTCAAGAATGTTTTCAAGTACAAGAGATCGAACCAGTTCTAGTGACATCATATATTATGGCCAATTAGAAGATATTGTGGAGGTAATCTATGGTTTTGGTAAGCCGAACAATGTAGTTACATGATGTTCAAGGTTGGTGGTGTCTGCAAAAATGCAAAAGGATCATTACGGGTTTACACTTGTCAATCTTGACCGAGAAATATATCAAGATGAGAAATTTATTTTCGAGAACAAGCGGATCGGTGCTTCTATGTGAAAGATCCAAATATTTTTGCTTTGAATGGGTGGTTTTGCACAAGGAGCCAAGATCCATTGTTCTTCCTAATAACAATGAAATAAATGATGAGGAAAGTGAAGATAATTGTAATGAACCAATTGAGTCATCGATGATGTTTGGCAAGACTTTTCATTACCGCATAAAATGTGGCTTGATATGATCGATCATGGTAATCAAACCGACATTTAGAATCTTATTGCAAATTAATGATGATAGGTATGAGCTACGTTCCAGTGAATTATTGTTTTAAAAATTTGCTTAATAATATTATTTAATGGGGGTATGATAATAGACTGCCAAAATTTTCAATGCATTTATGATATTAATTGTTGAGTTTCTTGATAATTTATTTTTGCAGATGAGGAATATGAGGCTTTTTGGTAAGAATCGTGATAAGACCCGGAGTACCACCCCCGGCTCAGGTCACAATGAGGAGACACCTGGACCCTCTAGTGCCCCACCACCACCACCTCCTCATGAGGGTATAATTTATTTAACATATTAACTAATTTTTATTCTCAAATTAGTCATCTAACTTATATTGTTTTGGTTGCGGTGGGGTTTTCAACACCGGACCAACTGGTGCACCACCACCACCACCACATCCTCATACTGGTATAAATTATTTAATATATTAATAAAGCATTGCAATAAAAATTAGTCATCTAACTTATATCGTTTCTTGGTTGCAGTTGGGGATTTTCAACACCGGACCAACTGGTGCACCACCAATATCGCCTTATCTTGGTACAATTGGTTTAATAGTTGCATAAATTTTTTAAAAAATTAGTAATGTAGCTCATATTGTTTTTGAATCTGGACTTGGGTTTTCGACACGGGCCATCCGGTGCACCACGGAACAATCACATGAGGCGGTATTAATACTCGGTTATCATTTATAGGTGTGATTTATTAATTTTTTATATTAATTATCCTCTTTATTAATTGATTGCGGACTCATGGACACCCTCCTTCTCTTCTCCAACATTTCATCTTGATTTGCGGTCCAAGGCAGGATGAGTATCGCCGTCTACCCTACCTCGGGGCGATTACCTCGAGAAAAGTAGCAATGAAGCACCACCCATTAGCGGATAAAAGGTATAATGAGATCATGCTTATAATGGAGGTTAGAATGACCGTTGCTTTCGAAGCTAAAAAGGGAGGAAGATAAAGGTAAATTTTATAGGTGTCCTATAGTAAGCACTTTTAATTTTATTGTAATGTGGCTCGTGTTCTTTAGTTACATGATATATTATCATATTGTTATTATTATAGGTGCTATGCCAAATCGGATAGCGGAGACGACGTCGGGGGCAAGCAGAGTCCAAACAACCACCAAGGGCATGAGAGCCATTATTATTTGGAATAATGAAGCATTGCCTATTGGTGCTTAGTGGCGAATTTAATAGTTACATCGGGGTTCTCGTGCATTAGAGCAAGCATTGTCAATCCATTATTTCAATTTTAAGGAACTCTGTGGACATCATATGGCGGATATGGAAGGACCTTATGGTAATTATTTATGTTATTCATTTATTATTGAATAGCAATAGATATTGTATTATCGTAATTAAAATATGCATGCATATTTTACAGAATATTTTGTCTTGAGGACTTTCGAGGGCTTGGAACTATGTTTTTAATGTTAAGGTTGAAACCATCCTCAAGCAGTGGAGACATCAAATTAAAGGCGAAACATATGACAAGTATCTGAGGAGGTGGCGTGATTTTTGAACATTGATGAAAGGGTTGACAAGCTTCATTTCTGACTCTCCTCATGTATTGGGACAGAGGCATACAGGTTAGTTTTATAATATACTATATACATGTCATGATATTTTCATTCATTGTAACTTCTTGATATTCAATTTTTAAAGAACAAATCAACGAAGGGGTCGATAAATAGAGGAAAAAGTTACATGACCACCACTTGGGTTCACACTCTATGCTATCACGGAGGATGATTATTGTCGAGGCGGGTATATATTATTTAAAATTTTAAAGATCTTAGTGCTTAATATGGCGACAAAGTCTCATAAATTTATAAAATTACAGGAAAATCAATAATGCCGATGAACATAAAGGCAAAGTTGGCATATGCTAACCGGTGATCGGTATAAAGTGATGAAAAAATAAGGATAAGATGAAGGCAAACCTCGAGTTGGTGGTAAGACTTAATTATAACTTATTTAGAATTGTTAATCAATTTATTCGAATTTTCTTTAAATTTTCTTAGATCTTTTCTCAATGTTGCAATTGACGTTTAATCTTGATAATTTATGTAGGAGGGTTTGAACTTGCAACAAAGGAGGCTGACAATACATATGTCTCAAGAGGGAGCGAAGGAGAGCGATCCTCACATGCTATCGATGAGGATAACATCAATCTTACTCGAGCGTGTTGGGATATAATAGGTAAACAATCAAAGCGAATACTAAATATTGATATAACCTTGCTATTTGATAAAAATTCATGAGTACTTAGTGAATATTAGCGTATTTTGAATAATAAACATAATAAGATTATTTAATTTATTAAATTGAACATAAAACTTATGTGGTTCCTTTTCACCCATAATAATAGGAGAGGAAGATATCCATTGCGGTGTTGGAGCTACACGGGCATTAGATCATTCATTGCATCCTCCATGTCATCTGGCGGCGTCAACGGCACCATCCAATATTTACGCTATGCCACTTGTTCTCTGAGTCTCCGCTTTCGTGGAAGGGTGGACCACGAATTGCTCGTTCGGTGACTAAGGAGATGAGTCTTGTTGTGTTGAGGGCCATACGATGGGCGAGGTCATGTCTTACATTATAGGTTGCTTGGCGGTGTGATGCATGCGTTCGGTGATGTTATAGGACTTATAACATCAGTGCGAGTAATCGGTTACAGAAAAGCGGCAGTATCTTATTTCGTGTTAATCCAATTTCAAAATGAGTTCATAAATTCTATTATAATTACATATGACTCCTTTAAATGCGAAAATGTCCATATAATTATATATTGGTCTCCATAATATTTAATAGTTACATACTATGTAGAAAATATTTCTATTGCATATCGGTCCACGAAAAATTTAATTATTGCTTATTATTTTCTTTAAAGTGAAAACATAAGGAACTAATGCTAAATTGAATATTTAGGGACTAATACATAAAGAAAATATTTAGATTTGATATAATGTCAAATTCACATGATTCTATAACAAAATCAATTTGACTTTCGGTGGAGATGGCGATAATTGACCGTTGCGGTGACAAGATGTGAGGTTTGGATTTTTTGGAATTTTATACACTAAATAGTATTTATTTGCAAGAATACTTTATGTTATTTGTACTCAGTATTCTTTGTATATTTGTTGTAAATAAATGATTCCTGAATGTGTGCATTGGATTGTTGGTTGTGATTGTGGGGGTGGATTGGGTTGTTGAAACAGTTTATTGGATTGTTGGATGCATATTATTGGATTGGATTGGATTGTTGGATGCGTATTATTGGATTGGATTGGAATATAGTTGGATGTGTATTACATTTTATTTATTTGTAAATATATATTGATTTGTATATCGGTAAATGTAAAATGAGAATAAACCACATTTGACATTTTTTTTAGAAAAATAACAACCTAGGCGGAAAAACGTCTAGGTTGGTCAACCTAGACGGAAATTCGTCTAGGTTGCTATAATAACAACCTAGGCGAATACCGTCTAGGTTGGTCAACCTAGACGGAAAAATATACCGTCTAGGTTGGTCAACCTAGACGGAAAATCCGTATAGGTTGCAATCTAAACGATTTTCGTCTGGTTTGCAACCTAGACGGAAAATCCGTATAGGTTGCAATCTAAACGATTTTCGTCTGGTTTGCAACCTAGACGGAAAAATATACCGTCTAGGTTGATTTCCGTCCCGTTTGATCAATTTAGGCGAATTCCGTCTAGTTTGACTCAATCTAGGCGGAAATATTCTAAACGAAATTTTCTAGACGGAATTCCGTCTAGTTTGGTCAAACTAGACGGAAATTTGGACAAACTAGACGGTTTTTTCCATCTAGATTGATCATTTTTCTACTAGTGAAAGAATCATATAAACAAAGTCCAGCAATGCAAGTAATTAAAAGAAAGCTTATGTTCAATTTCAGAAGGCCCCTGAAAATTGGCAGGTTTTTCACAAACCCCACTGAACTTTGTAAATAAGAGAATTCCAGCCCCCCATGAATCTGTCTTACTTACTACCAAACTGGAATGTCAACTTAAAGTTGCCACATGCAACGCATATGATAACTTTTAGCCAATTTTAGTCATATACTTCTATATTACCCTTGTTAAGCTGGTAGGTAAAAAGAAAAGAAAAAAAAAGTAATTTAGACCATTTACTCTACCTATTCACGCTGTTCATGAGATCTACGAATAGTTCAGGAGAGTTGAGTATAATTTTGAAACGTGAAAGTTCAAAGGGTTTTCTCTGATTTTACAAAGTTCATGTGGTTCTGTGCAAAATCCCTAGTATTGGGGGATTTCGCGACATTTATCCTTGTATGAATTCCACACATTTCATACAAAGAAATTCGCCTACTTTCCAACTGAGAGAACTCAAACCTCAGATACTACGGTAGGATCATAATTAACCTTAGGGTGTGTTTGACAACCTTGTAAAATTGGGCCAGGACTAAACTTGACCCAATTTTAAGTTGTTTCTTGTTTTGCAAATTCTCAAGTTAGAGTTGGCCCAATTTTTTTTAGCCCAAAAATTGACACTAAACTTGTTTTGCAAAACCTCAGATACTACGGTAGGATCATAATTAACCTTAGGGTGTGTTTGGCAACCTCGAACATCTCATGAAGAGCTATCCCAATTTCCTCCGCAGGAGTGAAGAAAGTGTTACTATTAGAGTTATATAGCTCCAGGATGCCATATAAGATAGGCGCGCAAATCTCGACACCATACTTGGAAGCCCGCACTGTAGCATACAGCCCCATCTCATGTAACCTATCCGCAAAGGTTTCGAGAGCAAAGTCGACCAAACGAGTCCACCATTGAGTATTCGCCGATTTGATCCAACCGGAAAACCTAGCGTCTGCCTCCGGATACTGAGCATTGTTCTTGGCAAGCTCATTCCCGAAGGTGTTTGGAATCACGGGGATCTCATTGACTGGCACATCCTCACTTACGAAACCTGGATGTAGCCCAATGACGTTAATCCCGTAAAGTCCCTCATGACGAAAGCCACCTCCATGCTTCAGAGAACCTATCTTAACGCTATCTTCCCTGTTCGTGAGAGTGTAGCGCATGAAACGAGGCGCGGCGAGACGTAGCGGATACATGAAGGAGACTTGACATTCTATCGCCGGCATGGCAAACTGACGATCTCCTTGAGCATAGTACCAGTACTCCTCTCCCCAGTCGAAGAGGGAGTTCCCGCCAGGCACACTATCTCCAAAGAGGAATCCGCAGTTTATTGTCGTCCTCATCGAGAATCGAGAACTTGGCATTTGTGATTATCTCCCGGAGAGCTCTAGTACTACCCGTGCGAATGGCTTCCATCCTCCCTTGGCTGCTACGCTCCAGGAACAAAGGGACATTCCCATCAAAAACGTGCACCACTTCAGGGTCATGTGTTCCATCATGCCCAAAATGATTGTGACGGTCCACAGGGTCCCTAGGATAGGCAACTGCACAAAGACAACAAATGAGTTAGTAGATGAAGATCAAGTTCAGCCATCACACTCAAGAGCAGAGGCGAACCTCACTCACAAGCGAAAATCATCCTTATCAACTAAGTGTTGACAAGATGAAGCGAAGTTCAACAATAATTGCGAACTTCATCTATATATTTAAGTTGGCGAAACTCATCCAACTAAGGCAAATCTCGCTCAAACGAGGGTCACTCAAATAAGCGAACCCCGCTCTAGTGAAGATCGCTTTAAACAAAGCAACGAACCACGCCTAGGCGAAATCTGCTACAGAAGTCCAAAGGGCTAACGAGCTCCGCCCGAAGAACAAAGCTCGCCACAGCAAGCGCCATTCATGGCTGCTGACGGAACTTCACCATGAATGACAAAAGCTTGTCAATGAAGACCATAAGGAGTCGCAAAGATCTCACCTTTGGTGGATCAAGTCCCTAGGCATGCATAAAGTCATCTAAAAGATAAGGGTGATTAAAGGCGTCCGAAGATCGCCATTTGAAGGGTTTAACACTTACCCATGGCCAGCTCTAACTGCGCCGGCGTCTCGTCAGCTCTCGGCCGACGAGCTCCTTGAGCAGAGCCTCTCCCTCTGGAAACTGCTAGACAAGGAGCCATTGAGGAAAAGTTTTGGGATTTCTGAAAAAAGCTCGGGTTTGAAGGGAGTGAAGAGTTTTTCAAAGTGGAGAAGGAGGAGGTAAAGCAGCCTATTTATAGGCTAAAATCCCCACACTCCGCTAAAGATTCCTCACCCCTAACTTCGCCGAATATTTCGCTAAAAGCCAGATCCGTCAAAGATCCCGCTATCAAACTCCGCCGAAGATCTCGCCGCTGAGCTTCGCCAAAGATCTCGCCTTGAATCCCGCTATCGATTTCAGCTTCGACCTTCGCCAGAAATCTCGCTCCAAACGAGTTTTGCCACAACTGCGAACCTGAATCTTATGCTTTTGGGCCGAACTTCGCCTAAGCCGATTTACTGAGCTTCGCCCAAGATGACTGTTCTTCAAGCGGAGCGAACTTCGCCCAATTCAACAGGGCATTTTGGTGAACCTCGCCAGAAGCATCATAGTGAATTTCACTAAGTCTCCAAATTGAGAAAATCACAACTCAATTTGTTCGAGACCCCACAAAGTGAATGTCGCCAAAATGACTTGGCAAAAATTCACTAAGTCCCCAAATTGAGAAAGCTACAACTCAATCTGTCTAAGGCTTCATCTGGCGGACCTCAAAAACTGACTCCCGCCAACACAAGGAAGCCTGATCCTCGCTTCCAAAAGCAATGACTCCATGCAAGTTCAAATTCATTACAGAGGCAAAACACGCGCAGATCAACCACACAAAAGATGGACAATTTCAACTTGAAGAAAAGTTTATTTTTTATTGATTGAAGACGCTATTACAAAAGATGGGCAAGAACAAGACGACACTTGAGCTATCCAATTACAAAGACGATGGGTGTTTGTTACTATTTACTACGACCCTATATTCCTAAGATGTGGGTAGTGTGACGGCTGAGGAGCATACACGAGCTACACCAAGCTAAAACTCGTGTGCCTCTAGCCACACAAGATCGAGAGATAGGAAGTGCTCCCGTTGCTACGAATTGAGCCATATCAGCAGCAAGAAGTACCCCTCTTGCACAAGGCTGAACCATGTCAAGAGGAAGAAGCACTTCCTATGGTCAAAAATCGACGTCGGGCCTAAGACAGCCACACGACGTCTAATTATGATCTAGGTTCACTTTCGTGAAACCTAGTTACTGTCGGAGTCTTCGCTCGTAGAGACCTAAGGGTCTTTCTTCAAGCGCCATTTCAGTCGCCGAACGGTCTTACGAAGAGCGTGACATTTGAGGCTCCACGTGTCCCGATCGCGGTCTAGTTCATGCCAAGCCGAACGGTCTAGTTCATGCCAAGCCTTCGACTAATTTTGGATAATCCCCTCGAGCATCTCTTTCTCGGTCGATAGCAACTCCGCAGATGACGGAGTATGCGGAGTTCATCCGCTTGATTACTCTGAACTTGGGCTAACTCCTGTTGGAGTCTTTTGATTTTAGCTCCTCTGTCGAGGAGCATCTCCGGCCTATGTGACGTTGGCGCAGCCATGGAGAAGAAGAAGATGATGATGAGGCGATGAGAATGAATGAAGTCGGCTACTATTTATAGCCTATTTCAAATCCTAACTCCCAAAAAAATCGCATCTTCCGAGATCTGATTGGACCGGACAAAAAGGCTAAGACTTAGCCTAAAACTCGGTCAAATCCGTAGCGGATCTCGGGATCTTCAATCAAGAGATCTCAGCCAGCACAAATCCACAGGCGAATCCCAACTGAGCTTCGCCAGCTAGCGAATGTCGCCAATCAACGAACTTCATAGCATAAAGTTGAGCAACCTTCGCTCACATCTAAGATCAATTGAACTTCGCTGATTTCCCAGCATCGCCTCAGCAACGAAGAAGGCGAGTTTTGTTCCAAGCATGGATTTGGACGAATGCAAACATCATCGGACCTTCGATACAAGTCTACAACCAAAGAAGCTACGTTCAACAGTACACCTCTGGCAACCAAAAAGGCGAATGAAGACAAGTTTTTACCCAATCAAAACAACTCAAGCTACGTTCAACAGTATACCTCTGGCTACTAACCCAAAGTATTTCAGTCCCTGTTATAAGTCTGAATGTAGGATCTTGAAAACTTTGGGGGGGGGGGGTCTTGTAGATGGTCAAAATATATTTTCACTTAGGCCGATGATCGACTTGGATCCAAGAAGTGAACGCCCATGAGGTAAACACTTCGAATGGGCCCAAAGTAAAGCCCACAACAGGTTATAGCAAAGGTCGCCCAATGATTGAAGCGAACCTCGCTAAACAGCCCACATCGACTCAATCCAACTGAGTCAGGCACGAGTCAACCCCCGCAACACGCCTGAAAACTAACTCGAAAGGCGTCATCAGTCGGCCAAGCCTAAGAGTCGAATTCTGTATCAAATTTGGACTCAAAGGCGAAGCTCGCCAATTAATGAACTCCGCCCACGTCAGCTCAAGTGGACCAAGTCATCCACTTCCGAAGAAGGCGGACCCACGTTCGCAGCGACCCTCGCCCGCACCATCAACGACCTTCGCCCGCGCCTTCAGCGGACCTCGCCAATGTCACGAAGTTCGCCTAATAGCCGTTTCAGAGCTATTTCTTAGGGAATAACCGCTCCCCCATTATCTTCTACTTTAATGACCACTTAATTCACAATTAAAGGGGCCATTAACTCTCTCTTTTAGCCTATAAAAGGAGAGGAGATCATCCATTTCAAAGAAGTTCGGAAAAATATAGAAACCACACACGCATTCATGAGCTCTTCGAGAGATATTGCTAAGAGAAGACTGTGCTAGCTTCTAAGCAATCCACAATCAGCAAGAGACCCATCGTCTTAGTCGGTTCGTCAACGGAGTACAAGATTGACGCTCCATCGGCACGCAAAAAAGAACCCCCAGGAAATATAAATTTTCCTTCGTTTCATTATTATTCTTTTATTGTAATCTGCGTCAATTACAATACAAAAAGAACCCGAAATAGTCGCCGGTGTTACTTTTTAGGCCAAACTGGTGAAGGGGTGTCACTATTTAGGCCAATCTGGTATTTTAGCCTAGAGTGAATGTATCTCTAGGATGAGATGCCGCCCATCATTCAAAGAAGGGAAATACATATTTTGGACCATTATTCAATTGTAACCGCATTACTTTGCTTATTTCGGTGTATAAGAGTATGTAACCTGCATCCTTTTTTAACAGATAAAGCAGCACAATTGGAGGTGAAATTCAGTGAACTATTTCATGGTCAGGGTGACTGTTCTCCGCATGTTCTGAACAGATACAGATTAACTAGCCAGGTGATAAATAACACAATTGATGATGCCAAGGATTTGAAGGCTAACATACCCAACGAAGTCGCCGTAAAACTGGAAGCAAATAGCTACGTGGAAATGTTGGGCTGAATCATGCTGGGAACGGACTCATAATTTAGGAGGCTTCAACAACTTGCAGTGACGACAAAGTGAGCAAGATTTATATCTATGCGATGGAAGGAGTCGGAAAGACACAACTCGTGAATAATTTTTGTAACCAGCCCATCTTAAGGATACTCATGACATAATTTGGATGGATATCAATAGTTTTCACAATGTGGTAAATACTCAAAAGGGCTATTGCAAAGAAGCTGGAACTGTGCTGGAACGAAAATGGTTAGAAAACTATTTTCTTGCAACAAAATATGGGGAAAAGTGAAGTACAATGCAAAATAGCAGCCTACATTTTCAACTTGCAATCCAAACTTGGATTCTATGAAAACCAAATACCACCTGTTTTTAAGGGAAACAAACATATAAAATAGATCTTCTGAGAAACCCTTGGAAAGAGTTGGAAATAGCTTTCGAACCAAGATATCTGTTTTGCATGTGTTGAAAAACAACCAAACAGCCCAAGGCTCCAAGGTCTTATGTTGCAATGCCACTGTGTTGGAACGAAAATGGATAGGAAAACTATTTTCTTGCAACAAAATATGGGGAAAAAGTGGAGTACAATGCAAAATAGCAACCAACCTATAACTTTCTCTTTCCTTTTCCTATAACCAAGGAGTCAATATTTTCAACTTGCAATCCAAACTTGGATTCTATGGAAATCAAATACCACCTGTTTTTAAGGGGGAAACAAACATAAAAAATTGATCTAAGAAACCCTTGGAAAGAGTTGGAAATAGCTTTCGAACCAAGATATCTGTTTTGCATGTGCTGAAAAACTACCAAACAGCCCAAGGCTCCAAGGTCTCATGTTGCAATGCCACTGATTAACAAAATTTCAAATTAACTAATTCTGTAGATATTCATGTCCAAATGATCATAAACAATTGTTGCACAACTTTATGGCCCATGGCAAGGAATAAAAGAGATTAGTTAGAAAAATGATTTGATTATTGAACGATAGTTCACTAACAAATAAGACAGTTAAAAACATAAATTTGTACATACCACCTACATGGTGAAAGCCACTCTTTTACAAATAAGTATGTCACTTTCTTTATCTTTAACGTTAAGTTTGCCAGGCTGTGCAATACCAATGGAACAAAGATATTAGGTAAGCGATGACGCAAGGATAACATACGGAGGTAGTGGATGAAATATTGATATCGACATATTAATAAAATTGATTAGTTCTTTAAATAAAATATTTAAAAATTACTATGTAGAGAATCTTAGAATATCAAGCAATAGGCAGGTTGAATAAGTCCAATCTCCTTGTGGATCATAAGCAATGTTTTAAATATCGGCCGATAAACCGATATTATCGGCGATTTATCGGTTTTGGAGGCCTTCCGCTATGATAAGTTCGATTCTAAATCGGTTATCATTTTTGGATGTTTATCACTGATAATGCGGCAATAAAGTGAGTTATCGGCCGATATTGTCGGCCAAAAAATCGGAATTATCGGCCTTTGGTTTGGGTTTTGATTTTGGGCAATGGGCACCTATTCAATGCACTTTAAACCCGACCCGACCAAAGTTTCTACCATTGGTTGGTGATCCTAAACATCATTATTTACATTTTGGTATGTGTCTATTTTATTAAGTGTGGTTAGATTACATTTTAGAATATTATATTATGTATATCACCATCCAGTAATGTCACTAATAAATACTACTTATCCCTGATATATCCCCGATATTCGCTATCCGATATGGAATTTGACCATCCGATAAATCCACGAAAACCGATATTTAAAACCTTGATCATAAGCCAATAGCCAGTAATCATCATGTCATTAACAAAATTGCATTATTGAAGACAAAACACACCATTGGATTTAAGTATTAGATAATTAAAGCCCAAAGAAAGTCACCACGGTAATAGAATTTTAATCAAATGGCGTGATTATTCTGATCTATAGTTATGCGATGGTACTGCATAAGCGATAGGCAAGTTGAATACATCTATTTCCTATGTATATTTGAGATTAGGTTTCGGCAGTTTTTGTGTATCATGACCAATATATAGCACAATAATCAAAATGCCAGCACATCATTGAAAGAATAACACATGATTAAATTTGAATATACTAGATAGATCATTGATCCAAAGCATAACATCCCTTTCTCCGTCATAGATATTTGCAGAAAGGTGTGATTTGTTCATATATTTATGTGGGTGATGAAGCTGCATAGTTTTTTTTGCTGGACATTCACACAGGTCGTTGGCCGAACCTGTCAATTTTATTTATTGTCGGCAGGAATAGCCGTTAAAAGCTTAAAAAAAGGAGAAGGTCCCAAAACTGTTTGAACATGTGAAACAACATGATATTATAGCAACAACTTGTCCCACGCAAAGTTGACCACGAAACCATGATCGATACGTGTAATAAATAATTAGGTCTTAATTTTGGTGTGTTACTACTTGGTCTTAAATATATACATATTTGAGAATAAGAAATATGAACGTCCACTTCGGAACCTTTTACCTCCATCAACAAATGCCTGAAAGATTAGAAAGTTCCATCCCTTTTGTAGCAGATTATATTTCCTTTGCATATTCCCTGAAGTATTAGCTTCCGCTCGTTTTCCTTCAACATCCAATCCCCACCCACCTACCCACTTCAGGTTGTTGCCCTCCTTAATAAATCCCCACCCACCTACCCACTTCAGGTTGTTGCCCTCCTTAATAAATCCCCACCCACCCACAATGGTTAGTGTGGATGATATTATCTCTGTTGGTAAATGCATGGCAGGGCCATTGTATGTTGTCTTCTGGTTTACACTTGGTCCTATCATGTTCTACAAAGAAAAGATGAAAAAATTGAAAGATGAAGCAGAAGAGCTACAA